>CM045072.1:830009-945009 GCA_024542945.1 allo-octoploid hybrid of Carassius auratus x Cyprinus carpio
CCCATTAAAATTTATTTTTTAATTGTTTTAAAAAAAATTTAATTTTAATAGTTTTTAATAAAAATGAACAAAATTAAATTAAGTTTAATTTCAACTGAAATGTAAAAAAAGTTTAAGACATTATTTTCCAAATGGTTACATTAAAGATGTTTTGCTAACTTCAATCAAATTCTCTTCAACTTATTTTCCAACATATGATAGCCGAAAGGTTATATGGCTTTGGATTAAATTTTGGTTGAGTTTGCCATGGTGTACTTTTATAAAAAAAGTGATCAAACTGGAGGAAATCATTGAAAATACCTCCCAAAGATCTTTACATGACTTTTTATATTAAAATAATAAACAAACAATTTCCAAACACACAATTTGACCGATCGTTTAGAAAAAGCTGTCGTTTAACATCACTGATAAATGTGTCTTTGGTCTCGATCTGAGATGATTGGAAAAACCTTTTTACATTAAGATCAAAAACAAAAAAAACCCACAGTATACGAAGAACTCCTTTTTTGTGTTTCCCGATTGGTCGAAAACATCCACAATGTCTTGGGACCAATCAATAACTGATCCAGCTCATCACAAATGGGAGGTTCTTTTGCCTGTCCGCTTTTACTCTTTTACCCCCTTTTTCGTCCTTTTTCCAGTGAACGGAACTTTGGCTACCGACACCACTTGGGACCCCCCCCACTGGAAACCCCCGCTTTCACCAGGCCCCCTCACCACGGTCACGCTGATTTGGTGATTCTCCAAACTTTTTTCCCCCCAGCCAATGGTTCCGCCCCCGGGGACCCGCCCCCCGGGCTGAGGAGGAGCCGGTCTCACCCCAGATCATGGTGGGCGACCACAGGGTGCTCTTTTACCGCCATTCTCTGAAAATAACAGCGTTAATTTAATTGGCTCTTTAACACTTGTAATTCAACATTAAGATTAGAATTAGAAGAAATTTCTTCTGGGTCATATTTAACCCTAAAACAAAAAGACAACAACAAAAAAAATGTATGATCAGAAACCATTACTTTAAAAAATGCAGTGGAACATTAAGAACTTATTATTTTTAATTATGTAATGATAAATAATAATAATAAAAAAAATCATTTTTACTTGAAACATTATTTCATAATTTTATTAACTATAGTGATAATAATTTGGAAAAATTTTACGTTTTAAACTGAGACATAATTAATTTTATTTTTTTTGTAATGCAAATTGGGGGTATTCATTTGTATTAAACAATTTTTTTTTATTGTTTTATAATAATGAGGTGGGGAAAAAAATCATTTTTTTTTAAAAACATATTAACTAAATTATTTTACTGCATTATTGTAAGCGGAATTTAAAATAAAAAACATTAATGCTAATTGCATTATAATAATAATAATAAAGATGATAAATGTTAAAAATAATTTTGTATTGAAAACTTAATTTTTTTTGCATTATAAATTGGGCAAAAAAAACATTACTTTTTTTGCATTAAAACAATTTCTAATTTTTTACTGTTACACAAATGAGAATATGGGGAAAAAATCATAACTTTATTTTTAATGAATCTATTAATTGAATTATTTTTACCATTTTAATGTGAATCTGGAAAAATAATCTATATTGTTAATGAAAACATTATTAATGCCATTATTTGTATTGATTATAATAAGAAGAACTTGCATGGAAACGTTTAATTATTTTTTATTGACTATAGTAATAAAATTTGGAAAACTTTAATAACTTTAAAACGAAATATTATTAATTTATTATTTTGTTGATTTAACGAGGTTTAAAATGAGAGGTCAGCTGATCTGATAAGGGGTTAAGGATGAATGAGAAGTATTCGAACTTCTGAATCCTACAAACACAGAGCATACAAGAATCAACACCAGATAACAAGATCAGCTATTTACAATATATACAGCAAAACCATGAATAAGAAAAGACCAGAGAAAAACGTTTAATTTAAAATATAATTAGATTGATTTGAAAAGATATTTTTAGAAATATATATATGTACAAAAATAAAATAAATGACATTAAAAAATGTATGCTAAAATCAAATAAGTACAAAAAAATACAGAGGCAAAGACCTTCTGAATATATTTTATTAATAACCAATTACATTTGAAAATTAAGGAACATAACAGAAAAATAAATAAAAGACTTGCGGACGAGAAATTTTATGTGTTTAATTTACCTGAAGGCCTGGCTCAAATAAGAATAACGGGACCTCCACGGTCCCCGTTTGATTTCAAAAGGGGAGGTGTTTTGGGGCAGAGCTCGACGCGGGTAAAGGTTCATTATTTATTTCAGTTTCTCAACGCCTCCCAGAAAGTTAAGGGAATACGAGTTTTGGCATTTTAACGCATTGTTGACCTCTCGGAAATCTGGCCAGTTGTTGTACTTTAAAACGGTTATATTATTGTTTAGTTTTGATACTAGGCAGTGGTGTATATTTGGTTAGAAACACCTTAATAGGATCATAACCAGACGCTAGTTATATTTTGTTTTTAGCCGCAATCTTTTCTCCCCTGAGAAGGAATGGGTTTCAGTGAAGATCTTCCCATTAAAGGAATACAACAAAGGTTTCCCGAATGGGTTGTTGCCTTGTGTTTTTAAAACATTATTTTTATTGGGTAAAATTCCGTATTTGTACTTTTAACACTATTATATTGTCTTCCTACATAAATGCATAAAATAAACTGGGATGTGAGTAACATCTTTTAATTGAACATTTTTTTAAAAAAGAAGAAAACTTATAAACATTGAATATTTGAAAAGTTAAATATACAATGCAAAAAAAAAATAAATTAATACGCTATTTGAACGCTAAAACTCTTTACAGCAACTAGGTAGAGTTTAATAGATGTAGGCTATATTTATTTAACAGCCAGAGCATCAAGTTAAACCACATTAATAGCAATATTATTTTTCTGGCCACCAAACCCTCTGATTTGCCCTTGCAACATCTTTCTATATTAACCCAAATAAACGTATATAATATAAATAACATATTAGATTTTTTTAATGTTGCCCTTCATCCCCCAAATTCCAAGGGAACCTCTTAATATTCATGAGTCGGCCTTCGCCGGTAGGATTGGCTAATTCGACTTTATACGTCACAAGACTGGTCAGTTAAAACCACAAACACAACTTTAAACTGCTTTTGAAGATAAAAAAAATACATAAAAAAACTCTAACGGGGATTTTATTAAGTGTAATAGATTTTAGTTTTTGTTTAATTATTACTTTTAGTATGTCAAACATTTTATCCACAAACAAACAAGACAAAAAAAATTTAACCCATTTATATTTAGTAGATGCTTTTTTTTAACCCAAAGAGAACAATGAAGCAATCAGAATCAACAGAGAAGATACACAAGGTTATAACAACACATAATATAGAAATGTTTTTTAATTATATAATAAATGAAACGATAGAATACAAAAAAGAATAGACGTTGTGTTAGTATTTGTTTTATTTTTTTTAAACCGGGTTCCGAGAGTCTCAGAAATGAACAATAACACAGCTAGTTTATTAAAAAGTCAAATTTTTTTTTACTACACTTTAATTAGAAACCAATTTTACTAAAATGATTTATATTTAAATGTCATCGGAATCTCACTGTCGAAAAAAACGGAAATATTGTTAGAATATTCATAAGGTCAAACTCACTTCCGTTGTTTATCTTTTGCATCATACAATGTATTTAATGACTGAAAACAAAGGAAATGTTCATAAAATTCACCTCATTTTTTCTTCTTCACAAACTCTGTTGAATGTAGAGAAATTCTCAGAACAGAAAAAACACCAACAGAGTTCAAATGCCGCCTGTTCAGAATAACATGTCGCTTTGATGTCAAGAAGTAATAGGTGGTCTGTTCATTTAAAGTCACATGACCCCCGCCAACTGCAAGTTCTCGGCCCGGGCGGGGACTTTGATCCCCACCGTGGTCGGGGTTGCCCCCCAGAAGCTCCTCCTCCTCCTGTATCCCTTGCCCCCCTTCCATGGGTCATCCCCAACATCTTTAGAAGATCAAACTATTTATGACACTTTGAAGGTGACATATTTGCATTCCACTTGAGAAAGTCAGGGTTTGCGCTTAACCTCGCGGTGAGTTCGCCGTGTTCTGCTGCTCGGTAACCTGGACGACAAACCCAGGTTCCTCTGACGCCTCTGTGTGGCACACCATGGGACAGGATGTCCCTACCGCACACCCGGACAGAACATATTAAACCGTTCAGCGGTGGTTAGAGAGTGTTTAGCATCCCTCCGGCCAATGATGCAGCCGGCTGAGCTGGACGCCTTCTGCGCTTCCACGGCTCGTAAATATACTGCAGGAAGTTCTTCAGAACGGCAGGTATTTCCACAGATCAAAGACAGGATACAATGTCATGAATATTAAACAGTGGTGGGTGTGGCCATGGAACACAATGTCATGAGTATTAAACGGTGGTGGTGTGGCGAATTGAACACAACGTCATGAGTATTAAACGGTGGTGGTGTGGCTAATTGAACACAATGTCATGAATATTATACGGTGAGAGTGTGGCTTAATGAACACAATGTCACGAATATTAAACAGTGGTGGGTGATGGAATTGAACACAATGTCATGAATATTAAACGTGGTGGTGTGATGCATTGAACACAAATGTCAGCTGAATATTAAACGGTGGGGGTGTGGCGAACTGAACACAATGTCATGAATATTAAACTTGGTGGTGTGGCTGAACTGAACACAATGTCATGAGTATTAAACGGTGGTGTGGTGTGAATTGAACACAATGTCATAATATTACCGTGGAGAGTGTGGCACTGAACACAAGTCAGGAATATTAAACAGTGGTGGGTGTGCATGAACACAATGTCAGAATATAAACGGTGGTGGGTGTGCGATTGAACATAATGTCAGCGAATATTAACGGTGGCGGTGTGGCTTAACTGGAACACAATGTCACGAGATATAAACGGTGGTGGGTGGTAACGTGGAACACAATGTCACGAATATTAAACTTGGTGGGTGTGGCGAATGGAACACAATGCTCGCGAATATAACGGTGGCGGTGTGGCAATGGAACACAATGTCATAATTCAAACGGTGGTGTAGCGTGTGAATGGTGGCGGGTATGGCACTGAACACAATGTCATGAATATTAACGGTGGTGGTGTGGCAATGGAACACAATGTCTGAAGTATTAAAGTGGTGGGTGTGGGACTGAACACAATGTCATGAATATTAAACTTGGTGGTGTAGGCTTAATGAACACAATGTCAGGATTATTAAACGGTGGAGAGTGTAATGGGACACAAGTCATGAATATTAAATGGTGGTGGGTGTGGAACTGAACACAATGTCATGAATATTAACGGTGGCGTGGTGTACGATGAACACAATGTCATGAATTAAACGGTGGGTGTATGCATTGAACACAATCATGAATATTAAACGGTGGTGTGTGGCTTAATGAACACAATGTCACGAATATTAAACGGTGGTAGGTGTGGCGTATTGAACACAATGTCATGAATATTAACGGTGGTGGGTGTGGCATGAAACACAATGTCATGAATATATACGGTGAGAGTGTGGCACTGAACACAATGTCATGAATATTAAACAGTGGTGGGGTGGCAATTGAACACAATCGTCATGAATATTAAACGGTGGCTGGTGGCATTGAACACAATGTCATGAATATTAAACGGTGGTGTGTGTGTTAATTGAACACAATGTCATGAATATTAAACGGTGGTGGGTGTGAGCTGCATGAACACAACTGTCGATGAATGATAAACGTGGTGGGTGGCGACTGGAACACAATGTCATGAATATTAAACGGTGGCGGTGTGGATTGAACACAATGTCAGAATATTAAACGCGGGTGTGTGGGGATGAACACAATGTCACGAATATTAAACGTGGTGGTGTAGGCATGAACACAATGTCGAATATTAAAGCGTGGTGTGGTGGCAATGGAACACAATGTCATGAATATTAAGCGGTGGTAAGCTGGAAGATCAAATTCAGAACATCATAAATGTAAAACAGTGGTGGGCGTGGATATCAAACAAACCTCAGAATATAAATTGTGATAGCCGTGGCATATCGAAGGCAGATTAGCATAAATAATAATTCACGCTTGACATAAAAACGTAGTGGATTGGCAGGTCAAACGCAGAATGTCATGAATATTAAGCAGAAGTGGGCTAAATCAAATCATTAAAGTGGCTTGTTCGATGATACCTCACATACTGTCCTTGAGGGTCAGTCCGACGACCGAAGCGCGACGGGCAGAAGATCCTGGTGTATTTGTGGAAGAACGCGCAGCGGATAACACATCCAGTTCCGCTCGCCGCTTAGTCAGCTCCAACAGGAGCTCCTCAACACCTGAGAACTGACACACCTGAAGTACATGTATGAAAGACTCAAACACACAAAAAGCCAAAGTACCTTCATGCCCTCCTCCCAGCTGATCCAGAGATCTCCTCGTCAGGAAGCGGCCACCGGCGTGCCGCTCAGGTGATGGATCCAGCCCTCCTGACGCAGCTGGGTCATGATGGCGATCCACGGAAGCCGACCTGAGCCTGGATCGGATGGAGACCAGAGGATTTACGACACGCCTAGGGATGGCGATATGGGCTTAACAATATATCACATAAACTCACATGCATTCAGTAGTAATAGCACTGACGGTCCAGGCTCATACACATTCCAGTTCCAGATTGTTGACGAGCTCATCCTTAGCAATAAACTCCTTCCGCCACACAGTCGCACACAGAAATATGTCAACAACTAGACTTTATCTATTAACACGGAAGACTAATTCTTATCGTGGGGAGAATTTTCACCGGATAACGCCAACATAAGATATCCTCTCGTCCCTAACCGACACCGCAAAAACAGCAGGAAAGACCTCAAACATGCGGTTCTCTTACGGTTCTCCATTTCTCCAGAGCCTCTGGATCGTGGTACCAGGTCGATCTGCAGACAAATAGGGTTCCCTGCATCTTGGTGAAGTTCGGTGTGGCCGACGCGACGGTGTAGAAGAACTCAGCTACAGAACCCTGACCCTGGAGAGACACGGCGTGAGCAGTGGTTCTTCGACCTGCGATGAAGAACGCCAGAGTGAGAACGCTAATGTTTAACAAAAGGTCAGGTGAGTTTGCAGAAAATTAGATAAAAGAACGCAAAATAATTCCAAGTAGTGAATTAAAAACACAACACAATGATACTACTGTATAAAAGTAAATTAAACGACTCGTAATGATAACGCTTTTTTTTTATTATTTTCAAATAGTATGCTTAGTATTTCTTTGTAGTAGCCACAGGCACTCATTTTAGCTAAATGAAAACTTTAAAAAGTGCTTAATTTACATATTATTAGTTTATTCAGCAATGAAAACTATAATAAAACAGTTTCAATTCATTAAAATTGACTATTTAATTTAATATTTGTGTGTGCTTAATGATAATGTCTAGTATTTGTTCATTAGCATTAGCAACATTAACGATACCTTAACTGGAATTAACTTTGTGGGTTAATTATAATTTACTGCAAATCGTAATCAAAAAAAGCTCTAGAGTAAACAATACACTATTTCACACATTATGTGCATATTATGTGTTTATTAGTGTCGTTAGCTTAAGCAACATGCTAACATCAGTTGAGCTGAAATTAACCCCTGAAGGCTGAATATAAATATACTGGGAAGTTTTAATGAAATATCTATTAAATACACTACCTAACGCAAAATCTGTGTATTCGTGGTTTATTAACATTGTTAGCTTAGCAACATGCTAACTACCAGTTGGTTGGAATCAGCCTTGAGGTCTAATTATACATATACATATACAAATTTTCAATAAAATCTAGTATTAACTCGTTAAAAATAGACTACTTCACCCAAAATCGCTATGTGTTTTGATTAACGTTGTTAGCTTAGCAACATGCTAACATCAGTCTGGCTGGAATAAACTGTAAGGGCTGATTATACACTTCAAAGTTTCAATTAAATATGATAGTAATGCATTAAAATACGCTTACTTCACCCAAAATCGCTGTGTTTTTTGATTAACGCTTGTTAGCTTAGCAACACGCTAACATCAGTCTCTACTGG
Organism: allo-octoploid hybrid of Carassius auratus x Cyprinus carpio; assembly: GCA_024542945.1. Taxonomy (NCBI): domain Eukaryota; kingdom Metazoa; phylum Chordata; class Actinopteri; order Cypriniformes; species allo-octoploid hybrid of Carassius auratus x Cyprinus carpio. The sequence continues at coordinate 838,114 of CM045072.1, forward strand.
AATCAGCTTAAACAGAAGAATCTCTCCGATTCTCTCGCTCTGTTAGTAGTTTGGTACAGAGCTGCTCTCGTGGAGCGTATTGTTCGGTGTAGTTAGCATGCTGTGTGTGTAGCGCGCCTGACCTGTGCGCAGACGCCAGCGGAGGCGGTGGTAGAAGGTCGCGACGGACAGGCAGCCCAGACTCAGGTACGGACTGAGGCCCGTGGTGCTGGGCAGCAGAGAGTTCGAACCGTCCGCGCTTTGGAGAAGTTCGCCACCCATCCCTGCACACACAGGAAATCTGACATCGCCATCACACGCTTAACGCCGCTTCACGCCTCAAACACCAATCAGATTCGCTTCACTGACGTTTCCATTCATTTACGCCTTTGTTCCCTGTGACACACTGTAGCATTATTTTATTATTATTTATATACTATTATAGTATTCATATTTTGAATTAGCTTTATATTTATATTTTCTGTATTCATTTTGATTCGCTTTTTTTAAGTTTTGTACCTTTTTGTTTATTTTATTTTTTATTTCAGTCAGTTGCCAAGGCAACATTTCTAAATTTCATTTAAGTTTTTTTTTTTTTGTGCTGTCAAATGATTAATCCGATTAATCGTATTCAAAATAAAAGTTGTTGTTGTCACCCCCATTTTTTAAAATAGGCATTAACGCAACTATCCAAACTTAAATTGTTGTATTTTATGAACGCTTTGGAATATAAACTAGGGTCGACGATTATCGGCAGTACGATTATCGGCCCGAATTAAGCATTTTATTGTTAACTGCATCGCCATTTTCAAAACCGATTTGCCGATAAAACCATTTTTATTTTGAAATGCGCGATCGGCACTGATCCAGCTACCTCAGTCAGAGCACACCGCTTCTGTGGCTCTAGACTAAGCTCCTCCCATCGTCCGGCCTGATTTGTTGGGAGTCACGAGCTAGCAATCAATACGGTTGGCTGCTGCTGGAAAATGTTCCGCCTCACACCAAAAGCACAGGAGCTGCTTCAGTGATCATCATCACACATCAATAAGTTCTCTCAGAGGTAAGAATGCAGTAAACGCTCCTGAAGTTGCAATAAATCACTACACTGAAGTTGCAAAACACCTAAATATAATCGATTATGATGACAAGCCCCGCTTCAGTTATTATACCGGAATTCCCGGTCAATGTCCGCCATTGCAGTGATATGTTTAACGGATCATCACATCAGTGCTGAGATAGTGAAACTAAAACCTACTTCTCTCACCATTCGCCAACTTAACGTTATATTGTGAATAGATTATCAACACTAATGAATTCACCACGCCTGCTGCTGGTTTTTTTTTTTTTTGTGTTGTTCACATAGGTTCACTGAACAGCCCCGTTCGCTAGGGCTCTTAGTCAAAAAAATTGCGCATATTTGGAGAAATATTGCTTTATTCTAACATGATTGCAAAATAATAATCATACAGATTCAGAATTACCATTATGCAATTTGAAGAGCTGAAAGGGCATCAAGCGAGCTCTGACGCCTGACGCTGAGCGAGCTCCCTATTCCAGATTTAGTTATCTCCGCGCCGTCTCTCATTTGACTAATAACCAGGGTGCTGATTTGTGACGGGATGGGGATTTCCTCTGGTCTATGCATCCCTGCCTCTGCTGAATAACTTTATCCCCGGTGGGATAAAAACATCATGCAAACCAGCTCTGACGCCCAGATCTGAATCAAATGATTCGATACGCGATCCGATTGAACGCATCAAACAGTGAATCATTTTGGACGCAATGGTTTAACTGATTCGAGTTTAAAAAAGCTCCGTTGTGTTCTTTGCTCGCTTTCGATGTAATTTGTTGTTTGAATAACCGGGACATTAAATCATTACAATTATAGGCCTAACGTAGGCTTACAATGTTTTTATTAAACTGAGATCACTCTAAATACAATTTCACGTATTAAAACATTTCATGAAATTTTTTCAAAAGCATCCCCCCTGTTTATTTCTACAAATCGCACCCTGCTAATAACCCTATGCTAATAACGTGAAATTGTCAATAATCTCACATTGCAGCGCTTTCTGGATGACGCTTGCCTTCCTAGTGTATTGCCGTGATAAACAGTCAAACAAACATTTTACACATAAAAAAAAAAAAACACTATTACTATATGGGTTGTGTGTGATTTTAATGCAATTCTGGTTGAAATAAAATGCTAAATATAACACACACACACACACATATATATATATATATATAGAGAGAGAGAGAGAGAGAGATTACATTTATTTTCCATTATTTGTTCATTTGTTGCTGTTTAAATTTGCTTTAAGTTTTACTTTGTTTATAGGATGCTGCTGATGGATGCAAGTTTTACTTAGTTTACAGAATGCTGCTGATGGATGCTCCCAACACTTTTATGTTTGTTGTTATTATTAATATTAATGTTGTTATTATGAACAGTTCTCAGAATTAAAGATGTGTTAAAATAATTTAAAGAAAGTCTTTGTCAGAGGCCTTTTATTCTTAATTTTGACATTAATTTTCATTTTTTACACTAGACACATATCGGTTCAAAATATCGGTTATCGGTCTCCTTGATCTGTAATAATCGGTATCGGCATCGCCCTGAAAATGCATATCGGTCGCATCCCTAATATAAACCTAAGGTTGGTCTCTTTTAAAGAAGAAAATTAGCAGATTTTGGCAAAAGTGGAATTTAAAAAAAAATAATAATAGCAAGCTAGCTTTGAAAGCAAGATCCCACCCTCCAGACTTTCAAACAGCAGATCAAAAAATGTTTGAGTAATTTTAGTCATTCAACGTAACCTTAAGTTTAAGTTTTAATCTAATATTTATATTTAATTTCACCTTTCAGTTATTGATAGTTGTTTTCAATAGTCTTAGTACTTAAATTTAAACTTATTTTATTTCAATTATAATTTTTTTCAGTTTTTCATCTAATATTTCTATTTTATTTAAACTTTATTTTGATAACCTAAATGGTTTTAATAGTTTTAGTTAGAATGAACAATAACTGCATTAACACAACTGATTTAAAATATTTCTATATATTTTTATTTAACAATAACAATACTGATGCAGCTAAATATATAAGTGCATTTAATATTTATATTTTACTTTATTTCAGCTTTACTTAGCTTCAATCATCATAAAGTAGATCTATATGAAACTATATTATTTAACAACTACTTAATTAACTAACAGTGATGCACATGCTTTTTCCAGTCGCTCAAAGACTGAAGCCCAAGAAAACCCTCTCTTCTGAATAAACTCAGTGAACGAATGAATCAGTGAACGAATCAGACTGCAATGAAAAGATTCAATCACGGAGATGAATCAGACCTGACTCTGGAAGTGTTTGTGGAGTCTCTGAGCGTGTGTCCTCCACCGGGCCACAAGACCTCAGAGTCAAGCTCCAGACCCAGATCAGCTGGAGACGGACTCTGCACGCCTGCTCGTGGAAGCTGCTCCGCAGAGGGGCTAGCATCTCCTGCACACACAACCTCACGAATCACTCACAGAGTCCTCCATCTGTGTGTCAGTCACACACACACACACACAGATGCTCCTTACAGGAAGTCCTCAGCACTGACGCCCTCGACCGGTTCCTCCGTTCACCCAAAACAGACAAAACCTGCAGGGAACTCTTTGCACGGGAGCGAGGGAGAGCCGCTGGCCTTCAGATCCTGAGAGAAGAAACAAAACACACTCATACAGTCCTTCAGGAACATCTGACTTCACACCAAGAGACTATTACAGTTCTTGCTACTTTTAAAACATATTTCTATATAACTTGCATTTTTTTACAGGTTTAGTCATTTTACTACTTCAACTCCAGGGTCACATTTATTTCAGTTTCTAATTAAAACTTACATTTAACTACCAAAAATATTTTTTAGTATAAATAACAAAAGTAACACTGATTTAAAATATTTCTGTATATCTTTAATTCATTTATATTTCAGTTTTAATTTGAGTAATTTCAATACTTCACCTTCAGCTTATTTTAGTTAGTTCCAAGGAAATATTTCAAAATTTAAGTTTTTAAAGTTTTCTTCAAATATTAATCTTTTACTTTATGTAAATATTATTTATTAAATATATTAAATTATTTTTTAGTAAATTCAGACTCTTAACTTAGTTCAGCAAGTTGCCAACATTTCTAACTTTTAAGTTCAAGATTTTAACCTAATATGCATATTTTTATTTATTTCCTCGCTTCTATTTTAGTTACTGGAAGCTTAAAATTTATTTTTGTTTTAGTTTAATTTTAGTAATTTCAATATTTAAACTTATTTCAGTTAGTTTTCAGGGCAGCATTTCTAACTTTTCTTCAAGTTTTGAAGTTTTTCTTAAAATATTTAGATTTAACTTTATGATGGTTAATTTAAATTAAGAATTTTAAGTTAAATTTTAGTAATTTCGTACTTAAACTTATTTCAGCAACATTTTTAACTTTCAGTCAAGTTTTTTTAATCTAATATTTATATTACACCTCTTGACGCCAGAGCGTAGCGACTACATCGCGTAATCGCCTGAGTCGCGCTCCTGTGCCAGCGCTTGTATTTCCCGCTCCATGCACGATAATACTGCTCCACCTCCGTCGAGTGATCTGTGTGGCCACGTCACGCAGGTCATGCAGCACCGCCGCCATCGACCCGCAGAGGGATCGTAGAGTCACTGAGCCCAGCCTGCAGACGAAGGCCCAGATCCTCCAGACTCTGCAGGATGAAGTGCCAGCTGACGTGGGCCGAAGCCTCATCGCCTCCAGGAACGCGGCGGTCCAGCGACGGACGGGAAGAGCGGCGGGAGCACGCCAGCGCCCCAGCAGGGGGAAGTATCATGCAGCCGAGGCTTACGGAAGAGATGGATGGTGCGGTGACTCATGACGCACTGAATCACGATCCAACACTTCAGTCTGGAACAGAATAATGCAACAAAAATGTATAATTACAGGCTTTTACCTTCCTGATGATGTCCAAAACATGGTATTATCATGGCAAACGTTTATAAATATATATTAAAAAATATGTACAAAACAAACAACAACAAAAAAACATGGCATTTCAATCATTTTATGGTCCAAAACAATGTATTACCGTGGTAAATAAAAAAAAAACATGGCAGATAAGGTCTAAAACATGGTATTATCATGGCAAAAAGTTATTTTATAAAATACCTTAAAAAATCGCAAAAAAAAAAAAAAAAAAGCATTTCAATCATGTTATGGTCCAAAAATTGTATTACCATGGTAAATGTAAAAAAAAAAAAACCCTTGCCAATACATACATTACAAAACATGTATTATCATGGAAAAGTTATTTAAAAAATACATTTAAAATTTTTTTACAAAAAGCAACAACAAAAAACATGTGCATTTCAATCATTTTATGGTCCAAAAACATTGTATTATCGTAGTAAATAAAATAAAAATCATGGCAATACATTACTGATAAGGTCCAAAACATGGTATTATCATGACAAAAAAAGATTTTAAAAATAGCTTACAAAATATCGACAAAAAAAATAACAACAACAAAAAAAAACATGCTCATTTCAATCATGTTATGCTCCAAAACATTGTATTACCATGATAAAATTAAAAAAAAAAACATGGTGGTTTTCTCATGATATGATGATCAGAAACATGGTCTTACAATAATAGTAAGGTCCAAAACATGGTATTATCATGATAAATGACAAAAACCTGACGGCATTTCAATCATGATATGGTTCAAAACATGGTAAATTAAAATATATAAATAAACAAATAATAAAAAAAACATGGCACTTCAATCAGGATATGATCCATAACATGTTATTGACAGAGTAAATGTCAAAAACACATTGCATTACCTTCATGATAAGGTCCAAAAATGGTGTCATCATGGTAAGTGTCAAAAAATAGCATTAAAAACCAAAAGCATCTCAATCATGTTATGGTCCAAAACATTGTATTACCATGATAAATTAAAAAAACAAAGCAAAATATGGAATACATTAATGCTAAGGTCCAAAACATGGTAGTTTTATTAGATATGATCCCAAACATGGTATTTCAATCATTATTTGGTCCAAAACACTGTAGTACTAGGATAAATATCAAAACATGGTATTTTCATCATGATAAGGTTCAAAACATGGTATCAAAAAACACGGCATGACCACTGTATTATTGTCCAAAACATGGTATTACCATGATGAGGGTAAAAAAAATAGTATTACCATCAGTAGATATAAATAAAAGACATTATATTGTCATTGTAGATGCAAAAAACATGGCATTCCATCAGCTGATAATGTTCAAAATATTGTATTATGATAAATGGTATTAAAAACGTGACATTAGCATCGGACTTATCCAAATACATGAGAAAACAGTGCAAATAAAGTGCATAAAATAAGACTGGTTCTATAATATATCATTAATATATATTAATGATATATAACATGTAGATTGTGGTTAATTAATTTCAATGAAACAGCACTTTTGGCTTCGAAGAGTTATCACATAAACATGTAAACAAGTGATATTCCTGACACATATCGACACTTAAAACGGATGTTTTAACTTTCACCCACCTCCAGATCGCCCTCAGGCAGCATCCATTAGGACACTTCAACCAATTCTAAAAAGACAGAAACACGACCCGTCTGTTTCAGCATATTACCGATAATAACTTGTTAATATATTAGCGATCACAACGTGGAAGGGAAGCGCATTGAGCGAGCCAACAACCCTTATCTGACCCGATCCCGCCCTCCTCACACCCTATTGGACGACCGCATCCATATGATACTGGAATCCCGCTTGCGATTGGTCGCTTCGCAGGCACGCGGTCCTCGGCCTGTGATTGACGCTGCGACTGTAGCTCAAATGTAAAGCGCCCGGCGTTCTCCATGTTTACAAACGTGGAAATTTAATTCATCTGTAAATACATATATTTATAAACAGTGACGTGTGAGCGAGCGATCTGAAGGCGCGAAGATCGGCATGCGCGGAACGACGCGAGTGACCCGCGAGTTTCCAGCGCCTGCTTTAGCGCGTTTATAAAGGTTCAACCACCGAATGTAGGTCAAACCCAGCCCTCTAGTGGACACGGACCAATTAAACACAGCAGCGGATTCTGACCGCTAGATGGAGCAAACCTGGCAAAACCTTCTTACGTTTTATTACGAAAGATCACGTTCAATTATTTAACATGGAAATACATGTTTTTTTCTAAAACAAAATACAATAAATAAATACATATTTTAATACCCCTTTTTAAGTTGTTAAGAAGAAATATATGTCTTTAATATAATAAATAAATATTCCTAAATTACGCTTTCTATTTTTTCTTTATATTTATCTCTTTTCTAAAATGTTTTTCGTAATTTTACAAAAATGCAATAAAAAAATTCATCATGAAAAAAAATCATTAACCAATGAACCAGGGCAAAGAAAACTCAAATATAAACCTAAATAAAGCGATACAAAATGTTAATTAATAATAATAATAATAATAATAATAATAATAATAATAATCAAGTAAGTAAATGCAAAAGTTGAAAAGTATATATATATATATATATATATATATATATATATATATATATATATATACATAAACCATATAGACTATGATATATATATATATATATATATATATATATATATATATATATATATATATATATATATATAAGGAGAGAAACACGCTGATAGGACCGGGCGTCTTCGGGGTGGGCGTGGCCTCGCTCGCTGAGACCCCGCCCCCGCCCTGGACCTCGCCTGTTCACAGCTAAGAATCACTGACAGGGTCAGTCAGAGTCTGGAGAGTGTGTGTGTGTGTGTGGTGAGTGTGTGAGCGTGTGGTGAAGAGCAGAGATGAGCAGAGACAAGAAGAGGACAGAACAACAGCAAACCCCGCCGACAGTGAGTACAAACACACACAACGCGCGTCGCTCTCTTCCTCAGATGTAACGGTTTTTATATACTGAGCTCTATAATATGTATACGTTATATATATATATAATTATCATTATTATTTATTTTTTATTTAAGCAGTTTTATGTTAAATAAGACATGTTTAGTGTGTATATTTAGCTTTTGAGTGATCATGTGCTCTTTAAAGTTGATTAAAGTCACGTTTTGCTGCATTCTGTGCCCCTTGATCGAGTTAAAACCAAACACACAACAAAACACACACACAAACACTACACAACAGTAAGTTTCTGTTTGAACTTTCTTCAGTGTGACAGATACATTTCTTCAGTTGTAGAAGTGAGACTTAAGACAGAATCTCGTTTCTCTTTTACACACACACACACACACACACTCTCACACACATTCTGTCTCAGGCTCTCTTGACCTGTTCATTATATGTTTGTTTAGACTTTCGCATTTTCTGTTGAAAATGAAAGCATGATTCAGTCCAGAATTCCCAAGAATTTCCCAACACGAATGAACCAAAACTGATCTCAATCTGTGTGTGTGGTGTGTGTGTGTGTCTGTGTGAGTGTTTCCAGCTGATATTCTGGGAGACATGGATCAAGGAGCCTTGAAGAAGTTTAGCTCCATGTTCTCCACACTTCAGGAGAAACTGCACAGAACCAGTGAGTCACACACATCTGACAGAATAATGCACATAATCACTGAGAGATACTCTCCTAAACACAGCCCTGCTTTTAATACTTTGTTTTTTTATAATAATATTTATTATTATTATTATTAATCATATATGTATGTATTTTACACACACACACACACTAACACACATATATATATACACACCTAACCCTAATTTTTATTAATTAAATAAAATTATGATATATTTTAATAAATATATAATATGTATTTTAATATTTATTTATGAGTATTAGAAATATTTAAATAACAAATATATAAATATATTAAAAAAATCCATTGGAGGTAAAAAAAAAAATACATAAAGGTTAAAATTATATTTTTTTATTTTTTTTATTTTTTTTTACTTTATATAGTTATATACCGTAAAACTCTAACCTGTAAATAATTAAATATATGAATGCATAATATGTATTTTTAATATTTATTGAAGAGCATTATGAAATATTTAAACAAAAAATATTTTATAATAAAAATAAATTTCATTTTATAAAATATATGTATATAATATATAATAAATAAAAAAAATGTATATATATATATATATATATATATATATATATATATATATATAATATATATATATATGTAATTTAATTTGTCATTTCCATGTTTGTATGGTTCATAAATTTGTATATTTAATAAAACAGTATCTTTTAATATATATCATACTTAATTAAAATATAATTATAATAGTTAAATGTAATTAATATATTTATGTTTATATATTTATATGTTTTCATTAATACCAAATAAAGATTTTATCAAATATTCAACCTTTTTTGCATTTTTAAATATTATTTAAAATGAATAAACATCTAGAAAATTGCATTTCACAGTGGATTTTAATCTTAAGCGGTGAGAGCAGAGGAGCCTGCACAGAAAGAGTTCGACGGCTTTTGAGTCTGTGTTTCTGATGAAGGTCAGGACACATAATGCCATGCATCTCTGAATTAAAACATTTGTGTATTAAATAAAGAGCTGTTATTGACTGGTTCTCTGTCTGTGATGTCAGATGCTCCAGTGTTGTTTCCTCTGAGGTTTCCAGCACAAAGCGCTGTCTGTGATCATCTCACCTCCTCATTGTTCTGCCTGTGGTTTGGCAGTGGAGAGTTTCTCAGAAGAGTCTGTCAGCTAAATGTCACATCGCAGGTGTGTGTTCAGAGCCAGCTCCCTCAGATCCCGGGCGTGTATTCGTCACGGCGCCCTGCAGGACGTACTCACTGGTCAGCTCTTCTCTCGAAGCATCTGCTGGTGGTCAGTCTGAGGGAAGAAGAGGAACTGAGAAGGTTCGCAGCCCCACATCACATACCAGTTCCCCAAGGTCAGACACACACACACACACACACACATAACACACACACACACACACTCGCATCACACTAATCTGTTTGTTTTTGTGAATAGTGGGAAACATTCCATAGGTGTAATGGTTTTTATACTTTACAAACTGTATGTGCTTTGCCCCTACACCTAACCCTACCCCTTACAGGAAACTTTGTGCATTTTACTTTCTCAAATAAACTCAAACACTATCAAAACACACACTACTCATGCAAACACAGAGACACACACACACACACACACACACACACACTTACACATTACACACACACTCTCTCTCTCTTCATAAATTCATAAATATTTCTACAATTCATAAATATTCATAAATATTTGGTACAATTTATATGTTTTATATTTATCAATAAATATCATCTGCAGCGAGGTGATGTGGGACGCTCTGAGCGCAGGGAAGAGGGAGAAGTGCATGAAGGCCGCCACCTCTTCTGCTTTCCAGAGGGCATCAACTGGGCTCCTCTGACCGAATACAAGAGGTGCATCACACACACACACACACACTCATCCGTGGTGTGACACTTTCACTCTGCTGTAAACCACACACGCATCATTTCCAGTTGTGCACACTGAAGCTCGTATGGAAACAGCAGACCATCACAGGAGCTGACTCTGATTTCCGCAGTGATTTCAACAAAACAAAAACTGATAGAGACAAGCATTAACTCATTAACACAGCAGATATGAAGAATCATAAATCACTCAAGATACAAAACAACAAACTTTCTCTCTGTGAATCTCTGACGGACTCTGAGTGAATCTCTGACTCTCGAGTGAATCTGACTGACTCTGAGTGAATCTCTGACTCTGAGGAATCTCTGACTGACTCCTGAGTGAATCCTGACCTGAGTGAACTACTGACTCGGAATTCTGACTCTGGAGTGAATCCTACTGACTCTGAGTGAATCTGACTGACTCTGAGTGAATCTGACTGACTCTTTGAGTGAATCTCTGACTGACTCTGAGTGAATCTCTGGCATGACTCTGAGTGAATCTCTGCTGACTCTGAGTGAATCTCTGACTGACTCTGAGTGAATCTCTGACTGACTCTGAGTGAATCTCTGACTGACTCCTGAGTGAATCTCTGACTCTTTGAGGTGAATCTCTGACTGACTCTGAGTGAATCTCTGGCTGACTCTTTGAGTGATCTCTGACTGACTCCTGAGAATTCTCATGACTCTGGAGTGAATCTCTGACTGACTCTGAGTGAATCTCTGACTCTGAGTGAATCTCTGACTGACTCTGAGTGAATCTCTGACTCTGAGGAATCTCTGACTGACTCTGAGTGAATTCGACCTAGTGAATCTGACTGACTCTGAGTGAATCTCTGACTCTGAGTGAATCTGACTGGACTCTGAGTGAATTCCTGACTGACTCTGAGGAATCTCTGACTCCTGAGTGAATCTCTGACTGACTCTGAGGAATCTCTGACTGACTCTGAGTGAATCTCTGACTCTGAGTGAATCTCTGACTGACTCCTGAGTGAATCTCTGACTCTGAGTGAATCTTCTGACTGACTCTGAGGAATTCTCTGACTCTGAGTGAATCTGACTGACTCTGAGTGAATCTCTGACTCTGAGTGAATCTGACTGACTCTGAGTGAATCTCTGACTGACTCTGAGGGAATCTCTGACTCTGGAGTGAATTCTGACTATTCTGAGTGAATCTCCTGACTGACTCTGGAGTGAATCTCTGACTCTGAGTGAATCTCTGACTGACTCTTGAGTGAATTCTGACTGACTCTGGAGTGAATCTCTGGCTGACTCCTGAGGAATTCTGACTGACTCTGGAGTGAATCTCTGACCTCTGAGTGAATCTCTGACTGACTCCTGAGTGAATCTCCTGACTCTGAGTGAATCTGACTGACTCTGAGTGAATCTCTCGACTCTGAGTGAATCTCTGACTGACTCTGAGTGAATCTCTGACTCTGAGTGAATCTCTGACTGACTCTGAGTGAATCTCTGACTGACTCTGAGGTGAATCTCTGACTCTGAGTGGAATCTCTGACTGACTCTGAGTGAATCTCTGACTGACTCTGAGTGAATCTCGACCTCTGAGTGAATCTCTGACTGACTCTGAGTGAATCTCTGACCTGAGTGAATCTCTGACTGACTCTGAGTGAATCTCGACTCTGCAGTGAATCTCTGACCTGAGTGAATCTCTGACTGACTCTGAGAGTGAATCTCTGGCTGACTCTGAGTGAATCTCGCTCTGACAGTGTTTTGCGGTGTCTGAAGTGAAAGTGCAGCAGTGTGTGCACTGCTGAAGATCTGAGCGCTCTGACTGTGTGTTGGTGTAACGCCGGTGATTGGTTGACTCTCATGCGAGGACGCTCGCTCGCTCTGACTGAAGTGGACGGCAGCCGGAGGAACGGATACTGCAGGAGACTGCTGGTGAACTTCATCATCACATATCACAATATTCAGAATAACAATTATAGTAATACTAAGAATTAGTTTAATGAGTAATGTTGTTATTTGAAATATTCGTAGTATTTAGTAATTATAATGATTCAAAATAAAGTATTTGTAATTGATCTTTTTTTTTAATAATTACAATGTTAGGTCATGTGTTTTTAATAAAGTTTAATTAGAATATTTATTCTTATTATAATAATTCATTACATTTGAAATGTTTTGTAATACTTTAAAAAATATTACAGTTTAAAAAAAACACTGAATATGTAATTAATATGATTTTACATACATTAAATATTCTATAGTTTATAGTAATTATAATGATAAAAAAGATTTAAAGGTTTATAATGAAATAATATTTTAATCAAATAATAATTTTAACTGTTTTTATAATTATTAATTAGAAAATTTATACTTGATATGAAATATTTCAGAATATTTAAAATACTAAAATGTTTAAGAATATTGAATATATTAATTTATGTTTTATTAAATAACTGTATGACTGTATTTGGTAATTGTTTTTATTCAATACTCTAGCGTTAAAAATAGTTTGATAATAAGAAATTATTGAAAAGATTGAAAAGTAATAAAATATTTATAATGGAAAACTTGTTTATCTTTTTTATTTTATATAAAAATATAACACATTTAAGAACTATTGAATATGAAATATATATATATATATATATATATATATATATATATATATATATGACATGAAATATTTGTAATGGAAAACATTTTTCATAGTAGAATTATAATGTTGATAATTTGTTCTTAATATTTTTGTTAAAACACAAAATAAATATTAAACACTACTAATAATTAATAATTATAATTAACCATGAGATAGTTTAGAATATTTATTAACATATTTGATATATATGTATTAAATATAATATTTAGTTTTACAATGACTGGAAATAAAGAAGAAGCATTTATAACGGAAAACTCATTTTAATGCTTTTAATGTCGTCAGCGGCCGTGGTCCGGAGGCGCACTGCATCATCATCAGCCATGGCTGCTTCGACTTTCTCAAAGGTGAGGACACACACACACACACACTACTCTACGCTGATACCTTGTATACACACTCACACACCTCTTACACGACTTCTTACTCAATATTATTCTACTCTCTATAGGGAATATCTTTTGTACACTTCATTAATTCTCACACTTCTAAGTAAACACACACACACATTAATATTATAACTCTTTCTTTCACTTGCAGAATTTGTGCATTACTCATCTACCTCATTATTAGATCTATTGCATACACACAAACATTAATCACTCTCCTCTTCTCTCATCTACTCTTATGTTTACACTTCACTACCACTTAAACTTACACATTACACACACTTATCTCTCTCAGATACTCTTATGGATTATCTCTGTGTATAGTCTTCTCACACACACACAACACACAACTATACATTACCCTTACTTACTTTCTTTCACTTACTTTGTATGTACATTCCTTGTGTAATTACTTATACTCTATATTATAATACATTTAATTTTATCTCTTGTATATCTTGTATGTATTAATTCCTATGGAATTATACACTTCTTTCCATTACATCTTATGCAGGACACTTATTCTTTCTTTACACTCTTGAGAAATCCTTTTAAATGTAATAAATCATACATATACTTCTTACTGCAGACACTTTATTACCTATTATTATTCACTTCTTTCTTATGACTCTTGGTGTGCACATCCTCTATTTACACTTACTCTTTTCTTTGCTACACTTACTTCACACACACACACTACTTACACTCCACTCTAATTCATATTAATTCCTAGCACACTACTTACATTCTCTCTCTATGTATTACTCACATTAACTTCCTGCTTCACATTACTTTCATATTCTTTTTCACATTCACATACACACATAATACTCTTCATACTCTCACTTTCTCAGAACTTCTATTAATTATATTACTTCCACGTGGTATTAATGCGAACATTAATTTATTACTGACTTTCTTACGGACTTTATTAAACAACTTCTCCTTACATTAGACTTTACATTACATTTACTTCTTAGATTCTACACTCTTGTGTATATCTACATCCAACACACACAAAACACACACACATATATCTTCTCTTTAGCTGCACACTCTTACAAACTCTTACTTCCAATTTACGGCTACACATTATACACTCACCTTTCGTAACTTATGGTAATTATTCACACACACGCTTACTCTCACACGCTTATGCTCTTACACAGATCATTTTATAGTCTTGTATGCACTCTTTGGAAACTCTACACACACATTCTCTTGTGTACACTCTCACACAAACTCTTACTTCACACACTCTTACACTCCAACATACAATTATTCACTCTGTAACTCTTACTGCACACTTCTACACACTTAGACTTCCACAACCCTTCTTGTGTTCTGGTGAAACACTCTCCCAGTATTACTCTACACAACCGTAGGTTTTACACACATCACCTAGGTCTTGTAGCGTACACTCTTTGGATTCTTCACACACATCAACTCTTCACTTTCTCACACACACCTCAGCGCTTGACTCCTGTGTTTTGTGCAGATCTTCGACGGTGGGAGAAGCGGCGGCAGATCTCTAAAGCCATGATCAACCGCTCATGAGAGCGCGGACGCCCTGCCCGCCTGAAACACCGCCACCGCCACCAAGCTTCATCCCCGATGCTGGCACAGAGGTGTGTGTCGCCTGATTCTGTGTGAACGCTTAACGACCAGATCTGATAACACCTCTGCTCTCAGATCATCAGTCTGACGCGCCAGCCGAAGTCCTGGCTCAACACGCCGACTTCCTGACGCTCTTCGCTGCCTGAAGCGATACCCAGGTGCTGATGGTGTTGCCGCCACCGTCATGGAGCGACTAAATCATCTTCATCTCTGAGGAGCTAGGTGAGCAGCTGCAGATTTACTGCACTTCAGACGGGCGCTTATTCATATTTATACCTGGCATAATCATTACATCGCTACTGAACATCACATATTCATAGAGATGTTTAAAATACTGAACTTAAAAAATAAAAGTGAATATGTACATTTCATATATATTTAAAATATTTTATTTAATATAGTTTTAATGATTAAAAGGAATACATAAAGTGGAAAACATTTTTATATTATTTCTTAATAGAATATGTTGAAATATAATAGTTTAAAAATATAGTTGAATATGTACTATTTAATATGTTACAGAGTATTGAATAAATATGTGTGGTATTTAGAAATTATAAGAAAAACATTCAAACTTAAAAGCACAAAAATATGTTTTAAAGAAATTATTTGTTTTTATAGTTCCTTTAATAATTATTCATTATAATATTTATACTTATAATAATCAATATGTTAAATAAAAATAAAAATATAATGATATAAAAATATTTAAAAAAACAAAACATCCAATATGTAAATTTAATATGTATTATATGAATAATAATTCATGATAATAATTTAATAATTTTATGTAGCTAATAATTAAATATAATGAAATATTCATGTTAAAATATTAAATTACAAAATTAAAATTTTATGCTAAAATGTAATTATTTTACATGATTTTAAATTATCTTAAGAATTTAGAGTTAGAATGATTAAAATAAAACTTGATATAATGAAAGCATTTTATAATTGTTTATCATGTTTTAAATAATTATTAGACTAATTTATATTACTAAAAGATTTAAATATAAATTATAAATATTAGAATATTTTAAAATATTAATCGTTTGAAAAGAATATCGACTATGTAAATATTTATTACATCTAGATGAAACTATTTGAAATATTACTCTTATTATATTGATAATTAAAAAACATTAAAATATATTATTTTTTAGTATTTTATCAACTGTAATATTAATACATTATTGTAATATTTACAATTTATTAAATAATAATTTATAACTATTAAAATATGAAAATAATTAAAATAGTAATGTACATAAAAATATCAGATATTTTATATGAATATTTAATATATAATTATATTGCTTTTTTAAATGTATTTTTATAGTATTAAGTAATTATAATGATTGAAAATAAAGAAACATTTATAACGGAAAATGTTTTATAATTTTTATGAGTACTGTGTTATTTAATGTGTGTGTGTGTGGTGCAGCACTCTGTGCAGGGTTCTTCAGCGCTGTAGCTGCTCTGTGTACCCCATGCGTGTGGCAGAACTGCGTTCATATCAATCGTTCCTACATGTTCCTGATCGACGCAGTGTGTGCGCCGACACCCTTCCTGTCTGGGAGTCCAGAAGAGCTCTGGAGCAGCTGACAGACCACAGCGACGCCAGTCACACACACACACACACCGCCAGTCTGAACATGAGTGTATTAACCATGAATGTTTACTGAACATGTTGATGATTCTGTGTTTGTGTCTCCTCAGCTGATGATTGTTGATCTGCTACAACCTGGAGCAGAAACTAAATTCATTACCAGAGTGAGTCTCTACACACACACACACACACACACACACATTTGCTCTGATTTCATGTGCTCTCCTTAAGTTTTCACAGGAGTCTGGTTACTCTGTTTGCTCGTAGCTTCATCCACACGAAGTGCACTAATGACCTAGAACCAGACGACTTTTAAAAGTAATCCATGGCTTTCATGATTTATCTACAGAATTATTAGCTAATAATTAGTAGATATGATCAAATATTCAAGTTAAAAAATATAAATAAAAAAACAAAGTAATTTTATGTAAAATGTGATTTTAATATATTACTTTAAATATTAAATTATAAGATTTAGAAGTTAGAATTATTAAAATAAATGAAAAAATAAATGTATAATTATAATAGTTTATCATGTTTTAAATACTACTTACTAGACTATTTATACACTTACTAATAAGATTTAAATATAAAATATACATACATATGTAATGCATTAAAAAAAAAAAATTAATAATGACTGTAGAAATAACTCAGTTATAACTCCTAGCAACCACATAGCAACGTCCCAGTCCCCTTACGATCATCAAGGTGATTTCAGATGGGAGACGAGGACGCTGCTGCCTGCTAAACTGAAGGAGGAGCTGCTGTCACGACTGTCTCGCGCAAACGCGTGACGCCTGTGAGTTCAGCCTGATTACACGCCAACCACTTCCTGTCGAAGGGACGCAAGTTCAGCTTGGATTCCATCCTAGTCAATATCAATTCATGTGTATATACTGTAAAAATAAGAGGATACATATATATATATTTTCTGTACATAAGGTTGCTATGACATCCATTTTAGAGGTGCTAAATGTCACAATTCTCAATACAATATAAATATATAAAGTATCCGATTAACAGCCTACGACAGAACTGCAGTAACCCTGTGTAGACCGCGCTCCACTTCCCTGTTGTTGTGTGTCTCTGGCAGCGCGGAGGAGCTGAACCGGGTTGGTGTCAGAGGCCTCCTGTCCGCTCTCGCCTCCGGAGCGTGGGTCACTTCTCGCAACACTTCAGGAGGGGAGAACTCCACGCCGCTTTCACAGAAGAGCTTCCTGAAGGCCGCAGCACAAGTCACACGCTTGGACTTAGTCAATCTCTTCATCCAGGCGCAGATGTTCGCATCTGTTCATTCAGGAAGAGGGAACGCAGCCAACCCTAACGCAGTACTAACACTCAGAAAAACACCCAATCAGTTTAAGAAGCCGAGCATGTTTTACGTCTGGAGAACCCTTGAGCTGCATGGGTTCCTCAGAGGTTCCTCAAACACATCTATGCAGCTTTATGGAACCTGAATTAAGTCTATTTTGAGTCTGAAATCATGTGTTTTTGGGCTGCACCATCTCCAATAACAGGGAACATTCTCTGAACTTTGGCAAATGTAATGTGACCCTGGAGCACAAAACCAGTCAAGGGGTCAATATTTTGAAATTGAGATGTATGCATCATCTGAAAGCTGAATAAATAATCTCTCCATTGGATGTGTATGTTTTGTTAGGGAGGACAATGATTTGTTTGAGATACAACTATTTGAAAATCTGGGAATCTGAGGATGCAAAAAAATCCAAATATTGAGAAATCATCTTTAAAGTTGTTCAAATGAAGTTCTTAACAATGCATATTACTAATCAAAAATTAAGTTTTGATATATTTACGGTAGGAAATTTACTAAATATCTTCATGGAACATGATCTTTACTTAATATCCTAATGATTTTTGGCATAAAAGAGAAATGTATAATTTTGAACCATACAATGTATTTGTCTATTGCTCATATATATATATATATATATATATATATATATATATATATATATATATATATATATATATATATATATATATATATATATATATATATATGACTGCTTTTGTTCTTCAGGGATCAAATGTTCTTCCAGTAATGTAAATTAAAAATGTTTAATAGTGCTCTTAAAAATGTTAACAATGTTCTAAAACCGTTAGCTGAAAAATGTTACCTGACTTGTTTCAGAATGTTCAGAGAACATTCGAAAGTAAAATAATATATAACACAAGTAACAATGTTCTACAAAATGATAAAATGGAATGTCGCTTTACGCTTTGTATAAAACGTTTAAAAAAAAACTGGACATTTTTCTCAACATTCCAAAATAATTTTTCTCTAGCAAAAACATTCTTAAAATGTAGTTATGTTAGCTAAGATGTTCTTTAAATGAGACTAATATATAGTTTTAACAGAAGAATATGTTTTAGGACAGCCTTTTAAGCAGCTCATTTTCAGTAATGTCAGTAAAGTTGTTCAATTTATGAAGCTTGTTTTAAAAAAAAAAAAAAGGTAATTGCAACATTTTTATCTTCTTCTAAGCATTCTGTTTAAATATTTTAAACAGTAATTTTGGTAATTCTTACATTTCAAGATGTCAAATCAGAGATCAGAAGATATAAACTTGCAATTCTGAGAAGTCTAATTGTGAAAAACAAAAGTCAGAACTGTGAGATTAAAGTCGTTATTACCTTTTTAATTTATTTATTTCAGCTGTTAAACAAAAAAGGAAAACAGAATTGAGACAGTAACTCCAAATTCTCAAAAAAAAAAAAAAACAGTCAGAATTGCATTATATTTTGCAGTCGCTTTGACATGTTATCAGCTGGTAAAACAAAAAGTTTTCAATAAATGATATACAGAAAGTGAGCAACTGAATGTTCCTCCTGACTAAAGCGTTCTGCAGCTCATGAAACACTCTTCATTTATTATCACTGTAGCTGTTTGATCAAATCTGTCTCTTGCATGCATTGTATCTGTTATTTATGATGAGGATTCAAAGATATCTGTGGATTTGTGTCTGTATTATTATTGTTCCTGATCATAATCTGTTTCTCCTGTAGCGTTCTTTCCACAGGAAGGTGTTGAGGGAGTATCACGAGAGAAGAAGAAGGAGAAGAAGGCAAGGATGGGTGTGAGGTGTGTGTGCTTTAGATGTCTTCACATTCATTCAGTCTCAACCTTTTCCTTATTAACATGCTTTCCAGACGCTTTCCCTCAATATTTAATCCTGTTTATTCAGTGATGCTTGTTTTTAACAAATAAATATAAAGTTAACTGATACATTAGTTTGAGAGTACCGTAAGTGTAAGATTTGAAACAGGATCATGTCCAGCTCTATATTTGTCCTTATTAAAAGTAAAATTAGATTTATTCAGCTTCAGTGTTATTTTCTATTATTGTTTCATGTTTGTGTGTTCCTCGTTATTTTCAGTGGTGAGTCTCATTTAGTGTAATTTTTGTGTATTGCAGTCATTACAATAAACATTATATTTAAATCATTTAAAAGAATTTTATGGATTTTAATTCATATTATTTTTTAAAATTGGGATTTTATTGTATTCTTTTCCCCTGATGAAATATGAGCCAGAAATGTTCTTTTGCATAAACCATCCCAATAACCAACTTTAATAGATCTGTAGAAGTTGGTGTTTTTTACAGTTAAGAATAACAATGCATATTCTAGAACAAAAGAACAGACTATAAACTTGTCCTACATGTTCAACACTAAAACTAATCAAGAGTGTAACATACGGTTCCTAAATCAAGTTTAAACAAAGTAAGCCACTATATCAGACTTATTTTGAACCACATAAACTGACAATAAGTCAGACTAACTGAAATAAGCCTGGGCCTGCTTCCATAAAACAAGTTTACACAAATAAGCCATGGCTTATATCAGTTAGTCGACAACTAGAACTAAATCAACGACAATAAGTCAGACTGATATAAGCCTGGCTTATTTAGTAAACTTGTTTTATGAAACAGGCCTCTGTATTAGATTAATAAGCGCAATACTTCAAGCATTATAGAAGGTTGTGTAAATGTTGTTACAACGTGTCTAAATGTTAGTATGAAGTTTCCAGAGCTGAGTGCCTCTGCTGGAGCCTGGCAGTCTCTGCACCTCGCTTTGAGCGTCTTCTCCCTCGTCAGATGCTGCGAGCAGCTGGAGACGCCTCCTCAGCCCCGAGAGTGATGCCGAATCATTGCAGGTGTTGCTCTGAGCTGCTACCGTCAGGTTGATCTTCTGCAGACAGAAACACACAGAGCTGGGTCACTGATTGCTATGTAATCTGGATTACGATTCGATTACAAAATTAAATACTTCTAATTAGATTAAAGTACATTTTAACTCTTTCCCGCCAGCATTTTGAAAAAGTAGCCATCCACTGTTTTTTGCATGATTTTTACTAATATTCATGGTTTCAGAATATGTTGTTGCATGAATATCTGAACATGCATCAAAATAAAGATATGACCCTCTACTTTAACAATATCAGTTTTATTCTAGCTTCAGCATTGCTTTTTTATCACCATTATCACTTATAAGCTGTTAGTGTTGAAGATCGATTACTTTTCATATGACATGCATAATTATGAGATCACTCGTTTCTGAGTCTTCCTGGGCTGTTCCATAAAACAAGTTTACCAGATAAGTCAGGCTTACTTCAGTTAGTCTGACTTATTGTCAGTTGATTTGGTTCTAAAAAGTCGGACTAACTGAAAAGCCTGACTTATTTGTAAACTTGTTTTAGGACAGCCCTAGTCTTTCTTGAGGAGATGTGTATAGCGCCCTAGACTATAACAAAGAACTGAAACCCAGAAAATCATTGAAAACAAGACAGGTCAAAAGTAATCCAAAGTGGAATTATATTCCCTGAAATATAATGTAATAAATTACATTACTGACTCTGACTTCTGTCATGTAATCTGGATCTGCACGGACTACATTGTAGAGTAATCCACCAGCTCTGGAGACCATCGACAGGTTTCTCCTCCGCTGTGAGCGCACCTTAGGTCCATGTAGGGTGAGGAAGAAGCTGATGAAGGACAGCGAGAGACCACTTGAGATGGTGCTGACGATGGCGTGTGAAACCCTGAAAACAAAAAACGCAATCAGAGACTCAACTCAACACTAACCTCGGAGTGAATAATACACTCACCCGTTCTCGGCGTCCAGTGCAGCTCTGGTTGACTCGGTTCTGACAATGGATCATGACATCAGATGAGCACGAACACTGGGCAGATCAAGGAAGCAACTGACACGCTTATAATTAATTAGACCAGGGTGATTAGTTAATGACAGAATTTCCATTTTTGGTGAACTATCGTTTTAAAGGATACTGCTGATGATGCTGGAGAAGGTCAGGCAGACGCTCAGCGCGTCCAGAAGATGGTTTTGCTGTGGATGTGCGGCTGCATGCGGTCTGACAGCAGCGCTGGACCAGGATGTCAGAGCAGCGAACGTCAGCATGGCTCACCAGATGCATCGCAAACAGAGTGGTTTTCTGGGAAAGACACCGGGACACCTTAATGTTACGGAGTGAAGATTCGTGCAATTAACATTTTAATTGGAATGAATGGCTGTAAATCAGCTGTTTAGACCGACACATATATTGCTAATGCAACTTTTTGTACATTGGTGAAGAGAAATATCAAATGCAAAATCAGACTGACTTTTTAGTGCAAATCCAGTGCAAAAAACTATTTATTGACATGCTATCAATGCAGCGATGGAAATTTTGTTTGTAGCTTGGTCTGAACAGATAGACAATGCAAAATTAGACAAAACTTAAATGCCAACATTTGGTGCAAAATTCAGTGTGATAAACAGTTTAATTTGAGACGATTGCGTCTGAAGAATATTGCATGCTGCAATGCGACAATGCAATGTTTTGTTTTTTTTTGCGCATTGGTCTGAACAGACAAATTGAATCGAAAATTGGACCAAATCTTTATGCTAAAATAAACATTTTAATTTGAATGAATTTAAGACTGACAAACTTTCACCGCCATCAATGTTTTTTTTGCATTGGTTCAAACAGAAAGTTGAATGCAAAAAATCAGAATTTTTCATGCAAATATTTGTACGCTAAACATTATGCTGTCATAATCATCATTTTAATTGATAGAACCGCTCTGCGTATGTTCAATCAAGTCAAACATTCCATGTGACAATGCATCAGATTTTTAAGCTCTCTTTTTATGGATTCATTCGTTTGGTGCAAGAATTGAGTAAATTAAATTTTTTTATTTGAATTAATTCGCAAAGTTGAACCAACCTAATTTGGAATTCAGATTCCAAATCAAATAAATCGTAAACTCGGACCAATTAACCAGCCAACGTTCAGTTCAGGTTTAACGCTCAAAACGTTGCGTGTCCATACTGTTTACGCATGCTTAATGGCAACTCCGCGGCTAACCCGCAATCCCGGTGAGGGAGGTTCCAGGTGTTCACTCAGGTTAAGCTTTCAGCCTATGTACCAAGTTACCACGCACGCATTACCGCGGAGTTCCACAAACGCATTGAAAGCACCCAGGCTTCAAAAATGACACGTTTATCGTTTTCAGGTAGCCTTATGGTAATATCACATTCTCACGGTTAAATTCAGGGTTGCCAGTTATTCTATAACCACCAGGGACATGAAACAATCCAAGACTGCAATCACTGTTTCCAGGGGCCAGAAATTTACCTAGGGAAAGAGCTCAGTTTTTAGTCCAACCGAAACCATTTAGGCTAATAAATCTTTCAAAATGGCAAGAAGTCAGCCCATGGATTTAAAATCGCATTGTTGCATGGTTCAGAATTACTCCGTAGTAAATGCCCCACACTGAACCATGTTCCGACAAGTCTGCGTTGTTTTTCATGTCCAAGCTGGTGAAGCTTGTAGTCACCCCAACCATAAGCGATATTTAGCCCCTAAAATGGAATATTACAGGCAACTGACAAAAACGATATTTAACCCCGAGATGCAATTTTACTGAACCTTGGAACTGCAATGTTTTGAATTAGAAGCACTAATTTGTTCTGAAACGCAACCTAATCTAAATCTGATTACTACAATCACAGGACGTTTACGAAAGATGCATGAAATCGTATTCATTTTTGCACCCTCACACCACATCATCATAACATTGTGTCTTCATGCAACACACCCTTCCGGCAAGTCCAACCAAAATTATTCAGACACCAGATATAATTTTTTCATATTTTTTTACTAGTAGGTGCAGGACACTATAGTTAATTTTGTAAGTGAGATAGCAAAATAAAATGACATATTACACCCAAAAGTCTTCATACAGTGGACTAACAGATTATTACGTTTTCTTTAGTACCAGTTGCCTTTTACCACGACTGAACTAAATGAAGCTCTGCTGGTAACTGGTTGAGCTAAGTTGGTATTATCTAATTGTGTTGACTGCTATTCAAACCAATTCATTTACATCTTCATATTTTTTGTCAGTGTAAAGTTAGGAGTCATAATTGTGGAGGTCATTCAGTACCTAGAAACGCAGAACACGTTCAGCATGAGTCCAAACCGCGCTCACGTCAGCGACCGTCCCGTGTCACTGTAAGTACAAAACCAAGGTCATTGGGTCAGAGGTCATTGGAGGTCACGCCGTACACCGGTCTGTGCTCACCTGATGTAGGGCTCCAAGCGTCCACGTGTCTCAGGATGACGGCCGTGATGTGAAGATGAAGGTGCGGCGGTCCAGGTGACCAGCGCCTGGCGGCAAGACGCACAAGCCCTCCTGAAACCACCACATGCCTGAAACCGCTAAACCGAGAGATCATCAGTCAGCGTGCTTCCTCCCTCACCGCAGCAGGCGTCATGAGGAGCTTCTGCTTTTCACTTCTGCCGTGAGACAATGTTAATAGAAAAACCATTCTCACACTGAGACTAGAGAAAAGAGTCAAATATAGAAAGCTCCAGTGTTGTTGTTAGCGATAAAACGTAGATGAACCCAGCTAATAGAGAACATTCTTCCAGTAACATTATCATGGGGCCTGTTCCATAAAACAAGTTGCCAGGCTTATTTCAGTCGTCTAGACCAAACCCACTGACAGTGAGTCTAACTGAAACAAGTTTTACTGAAACAGGGCCCTGGGGACAGTTACTAAACTTAAGGATGTGTCTTAAGAACAAGGAAATCAGTCCCTACTTCTCAAATACAGACAGAAAGAACAATCTAGCTGAGTTTTAAAAGTTATGACCAGTCTTTAAGAAGAAAAAAATAGATGAGTATCTTTTTAAGACTAAACAGTTTATGCAGTTGGCCCCTTAAGTGGTCTTAACAATGTCCTCAAAACATTAAGGCACAAAACATGTGTTTATATATATATACACACGCGTTACTTTCTCCTGGAACGATTTAGATCACTTTTTAACTGTAACTATTGTTTCCAGAGTAACGTTACCTATGTTTGCGCAGGTTCTGTAACGTTTGAATGGAACCACACACACAAACTTAAACGTTCAAAAGTGACGTTTTGAACGTTTAAAGAACGTTCTTATATTTTCGATCGCTTGAATACCAGCGGATTGAGTAACGTTACCACCTGAATGCGCATCATTGTGCGATATTTTATAATGGTAACGTTACGCGTGCTTAAATCGTACAAGTATTTTGAGAGATCTAAGAATAAACAAAAGTGAATTCAACACAGATTTTGTTTGCTTTCTGTTCCAAACAAAGTATTCATTCTTAAACCACGGGTTATGTTGTATTAAACGCTTTTGTATTTGCTTCTGTCAAATGTGTGTATGTAACAGGATTTAAAAAATAAATCATATTTAAGATCACATGATGATGTCAGTGAAGAAAAAGCTTGACGCGAAGTTACCTATCAATCAAACAGACGATCGTGTTTTCCAGTCTGAAGAGGTATTTGACTCCACAGAACACTATTTCATTCTTTAATGTCTTTGTGTCCCTATTCGTGTAGAAGTTTCAGATTTCTAATTAGTTCATTTTAGTGTTGTTTATCTCTCCGTGCCTCCTGCGCGTCACCTCGCCGCCTGTTTCCTGATCAGACCACGAGACCGCGGAAAACCTTTCGATGGAGCTGCTTTTGCGGTCGCCAAGGGAAAATCCTCTCAACTCTTAGTATCCACACAGAGTATCATTTTAATTTACTTAAAATGCAACTTTCGGTTTCTTATTTTTTTTGATTGTTTGACTATTTAAAATAATATTTTGTCTGCCACATGAACACAAATCTGCACTAAATCTGTTCTCATGCAAAAGTTGATTGAGTACATATAAACTTTCATATCACCAGCGGAATGTTCAGTTTAACAGTATATATTTTTAATAAGAATTTGAGAAATGATTGTTTAATCTGATTGTATTAGAATTATAAAGAGTGATAGTCAATAAAAAAGAGTAAAAAAACATCAAAACAAATAGCGTCAAAGAATGTAAAATGTACAAATATACAATATTCTAAAGATCCATTACATTCAGCTGTATTTTATTTGTAAGTCTGTGGCTCAATATATTTACATGTTCTATAAGCTTTTGCAGTACAACAAAACAAAACAATTCAGTTATCATAAATATAGTAATTTATTTTACAGGTGCTTTTATTCAAAAGTCAGAGTAATGTTACAATCAAACCAACAAAAGCATTACGAAGTCAGAAACAGGCGGTTTTTACATCAATTGAAATATCGACTGAATGTGATGTCATGACAGAAAACTAAACAAACACAGATTATCATCGACGCGGTTCCATTCAAGTAGATTTAATGAGCGCCTGTCTGTCGCTAAAGTGAAAGAACTCCCCAGAAAGGATTTGGCAGTCAAGCGACATCTAACTTAAACGTAATCAAAGCTAATGTATTAAGTGTGTGAACACACCAACATTCATAACAATTGCAGAAGATGAAGAATACGACATATTTATTATTATCTCTACACTTTGGATGTGATGAAGATATGGAAGAACAGCAGATGATGAAGGTAAAACAGAAATTACAAGTGGAAATCAACTATTAGAGCTCCTCACAAGTTTAATCTTAGCGTAATAAAAGATCGTTAATAACATCAATTGGCCAAACTTCATTTCAACTTCTGTTTGGGTGGCATCGAGTTGTTTTCAAAACTACCATTTATTGGTATCTTTATTTATTTATTTATTTATATATTATATGAATTGCCTGAGAGGGACGCTTAGAAATAAAGAATTGGGAAAAACGGTACGTAAATGTCAAAACTTTATATTTAGTAACCACCACGCGAAATACTCAAAACCAAATACCCACAGCTATGATTAACAGATCGACCACTAGAGATACGCTGGAATAATCGTCATCAGTAATGAACTTGAGAACATCAAGAAAATTCAACGTATAACCCCAACCTGCACTTATGCAAACATAAGCAAATTATCTGTGGAAATATAACGCCGCAGGAAAGCACAAAGACACCTTTAAGTTTGTTAAATTGCACTGAACTTTCTGCACAAAATACTCCAGAAGAAACTGATTCTTGGTATTTTGATTTTAACGCCTGAAGATTTCAGCCACAACGGGGTTAAAGTAAAACATGGTGAATCTCAACAAATTTATCATGTTTCAGTTCTAAATCAGTGAAATAAACAAGAAATTATATTTCAGAACTACCATTATTTCTAATGACAAATTCTTAATCACAAAAAAATGGTAGAATGTTATCAAATTCAACAGAAAATCAAAAGCATTTAAGCAAATTGAATTGCAACGTACAACTGTCACAAAACACGCTGAAAAATTGGTTTTATCACCCTAAATATATTTCCTTTTAATTTTAAAGCAAACATGACATTGTGAGATTGACCTAGCAGGCAGGCTGAAGCGTGAGACACACCTAATGCATCTAAACGTCCATCGAAAAACTCAACACAAACCAGAAGCAAAGACTGTGGATTTCATTCAGGGACTAACCAATAAATTGCGCTTTCCACCTAAAAAACCAAACGTAAAACATCCTACAGAGAAACCATATAAACCAGTTGACGTATGAACGGAGTGATGAGGGGAAAAATACAGCTCCGACATATTTCGGCCACAAAAGATGAGCTAAACACAAAATACAGACGCCAGAACAAGTAACAGGAAATCGTTATTAGCAGCTACAAATCAATATTGATCTGACTTCACCGCTAATCCAATTCTTAAAACATGTGAGAACGAAATGCTAAAAAAGATAATACAGACCCCAAAAGACCCTAATGCATCAAGGGTAATTCAGAGTTTAGAACATTTACAATCCTCATTAAAATAATGACCTAAAAGAAAAGTGACCTTGGAAGTTCGCTTCACCTGCTAGTTCGTTTCAAGGTTTGTTCATTATTCACCTCGCTTGAGAAGAAGAAACCGCTCAAGGAACAGCTCAGCCAAAATGAGTTTGTTTGTTCATAAGATTTTGAGAAATGTAGTACTGTACTCGTGTCCAGCAACAAGTGGAATGGGTGTCACAGAATGAGAGTCCAAACAGCTGATAAAAAACATCACACAATCCAGTACCTGAAAGTCCATCAGTTAACACTGAGAAGACACAAAAAGAAGATCTGTGCAGATTTCTCTCCTGATCTGTGACTTTTATAGGGTTATGATTTTGACTGTATTTGTTAAAAACGTGACAATGATGGTTTCACAAATGCACACATTTTTTGTCTTCTTCTCTCAAGACACCGGAGTACTATTGGAGTGCTGTGGATTACTTGGTAGGGATTATTGTGATGTTTTACTGCTGTTTGGACTCCTCATTCTGGACGCAAGTGTCTAGTCTACTGCACTGCATTTCTCCAAATCTGATTTAAGAATTCAAGCACATTTTTAATTTCCTCTTCCTGAATTCTTCCCAGTCTAAGCGAACGGGTAAATCAGGATGCATTGGTTCGGTTGCGCGAGGCTGAAAGCGCAGGAAGATGAAACCATATGTCAGCGTGGTCACTGGCTGGACGCCGCTATGCTCTGTGGTTTGATCTCGAAGACGAGATGCAGGTAGACGCTGATCTCAAGCAGGTAGACCACGCAGTAAAGCATATAATCAGATCGTAACAGGGACAGAATCTGGTCAAACAAACAGCAAATGACAATCTGGTCAAAACTAATCCTGACTGAAGAACTTTAATACAGTAGCTGTAAAGTTCAGCAGTAATAAAATAACTTTAAATTTCAAATAACTTTTCAATTTCATATCTTTTTGCACCAATAGTATTCATATAGCAAGTATCGGTATCGATAAAATGTAAATCCATACCCATCCCTAGTTATGAGCCGTAATATGTGATCCTTAGTGCAAAATCTGAGGCGATCTCACCAGAGAAATCCACAAAACCAGATACACTCATCGATGGGTTGCCAGCCAATTGATCGGTAGCGCAGGTCGGGGCCCAGAAACGCTGCGCCGCGGAAGATGATCTCGCCTTTGTCAGCGTGAGAGCCAAATCTGACGCAGACAAACACGACTCGTGACACGCTGCCAGGAATCTAAGGCCTTATCGGCGAAATTTCACTTCACCTCAATTAGTTTATTGGTGATTTTAATAAACGGTCAAGGCCAGAATATACAGAGACAGGGTGTTTCTGGAATAGCTGCACGGCTGGATTTCTTTTATAAACACCGACAATGCGGGCGCAGGGACGATAACAGAGTCGAGCGCGTGCAGGACTGGGCTGGCAACACGCCGCACTCTTCAGAAACACACATGTATTTATAGTTGAGAAAGACACAATATATAATATAATATCATATGTTCATTAAATACTGAAAGGTGTAATGCACTTATAGTGGATCCTCGCTGGCCCACGCCTGTAAAGATGACTCTTGAAGTAATTGGTACACCAGAAAACCACACCGCATAAATGTGTGCAGAGTACAATATTTTCATGGATGTTTATTACGGAATCTGTCGAATGAGAGAGGAGAAACAGTTACATTCAAACACATATATATATATATATTACTGCTTTTAATGTATTTAGATCAAATAAAATGCAGTTTTGATGAGCAGAAGAGACTTCTTTAAAATTATTAAAATCTTACTGTTCAAAAAAAAACCTTTGCCTGGTAATATATGTTATAATTTACATTATGTAATTTGCCATTATATTTACAATATTAAATGTTATATATAGAATTAATGTACATATTATATGTAATTTATTGTAATATAATATATATTATAAATCACACAATAATATTATACACAATTGACAATGTTTCTTTTAAAATATTATTTTACAATATTATATAGAATTTTATGTATATACATTATATTTAATTTAAATGGCTATACTTAATAATAAAATAATTGAATTTATTTAGTTAGATTCATTGTTTAAAATGAAATTATACATTATTCAAATTAAACTACAAAGCATTACATTATAGTAAAGCTTTATAAAAAATGCAAAATATATTTTTATGTATATAAATTATGTACAGGTATTATGGAAACAAATGTATTTATATGGTAAACAAAATTATTTTAAATACACATTGTCTAGCAAGACAATGCATGAAAATAATGTTAAAATCGAGTACGAAAGTTAACAGTTAATAATAGGTGGATTAGTGAAGTAGCGCTTCTGATTGTTTGAGGCCGAAGCAGTTCTATTAACTGGCAGATGTGTGAAAGATGGATTACCGGAGATCTGCCAGAAAGCTGATCCCACAGCAGCCAGCAGATACAGCAGAATTATGAAGATCTGCAACTCTGTCACACTCAATACCTTCGATCAGAGCAGAGGAGAGATAGACGCCGCTAGACAACACACACACACACACACACACACACACACACACACACACACACACACACACTTAATACACTTACTTTACATATTAATACATCTTCTTTACACTTAATTACTTCTCTTACACATTAATAATACACATTCTAATATCTCTATCACTCTTTCTCTTGCTATTAATATTAATACATATACATATTAATACATATTATTATTATTATTATTATTAATTTCTTTTACATGTTATTAATATTACATACATAGTTTCTAATACTCATACTTTCTCTTTTACATGATACACATTATTACACATTATTACATTCCCTTATATTATTACATACACTTCTTGGTTAATTTTAATTTCTACACATATTACTAATACACATTACATATTATTATTATTACACATACATACATTACATTATTAATATACACTTTACATATTACATTATTAATTTCTATTAATTCTTACATATTACATATTACATACACAGTTACATATATTATACATTAATATTATTATTATTATTATTACTCCTTACTCTTACTTCCTTACATTAATATTATCATTATTGATATTAATTTCATCACTCTTGCTATTATTATTACACATATTATTATTATTATTACCTCTTACTCTCTTGTCATCACACACACACACACACACACACACACACACACACACACACACACACACACACACCCCCACTCTCACACTCACTCTCACACACACACAGCTGGTTCCGAGTGTGATTCTCTACTGGAATTAATCAGGTTAATTAGTGTTTCAGGCAGCTGATTGGTGCACCGCTCATGTTGGAGAAGCTTCAGAGAGCCGCCTGATTGGCCGCTTGGGCTGATTTTACCAATCCATGGCCGTGGAATAGGTGCGCCTTCACATTCTTAAACATCCCACATAATCTCACATGTCTATCGTGGAACCTGTTGGGAACATACTGGTAGATGTAATATTACTAAAAATAAATCAATGACAATTTCTGAAAATATTATGCATAACGATATCAATAACGAGCAATTCAGGGAATCCTGTTTCTTTAGAGAAATGTATGATCTTTTCCTATTTTACCTTGTGGTGGAATAGTGTGTTTGTGAGTTTGAGTACAGTACACTCAGTAATGAGTAATGAGTGTTTATCTACACTGAAGCTAGAGGGCAATTTCACAAGAGAAATAGAAAGTATAGCACTGCTCCAGGAAACCCGCCATAAAGAAATTTTAACTGATGAAAGACTATTAAACATAAATGCATTGCACAAAATACAGCTATGGTCTGTGTTCTTAAGCAATCTTGTGTTTTTATATGATAAAGTATATTTATAATGCAATGATCACATAGCTCCTTTATTGCTGTATATAATACTATCTTCTTCTCTGTAATAAGCAAAACCACATCTGGTCACAAAAAAGCAGTTATTTCAAACACTCGACCATGTTATGAAGGTAATTTGGAGAAAAGTACGCCACAAATGATACCCTTTACAATAACAGGTTTGTAAACAGGCTCATACACATGCAAAACTGTGCTACTGTAATTATATTTATTATCACAACCATAAGTTATCGCTTCATCCCTCAGTTGGACTGCGGAAACAGGACCGAATAAAATCTGTTTCTCTGCTGAAACGGTTAACTGAAATGGATTTGAGTAGAAGTGTTGTATACCACATGTCGGGCGAAGCGCGTCGGAGATCGTAGGGTCTGCCAGTGTGACGCAGGTAACATGAACATGCCGGAGAAACAGTGAAGAACATCCAGTCGGGTGAGAGCCCAGCTGCACGGTTGTATATTTCGGTGCCCAGCACCACAAAATTACCTCGACAGACACACAACACACAGCTGAGAATCACAAACGTCGCTGTATTCATACCAGGCCTACTTTGATGCTTTACCATTACTACCAACATATATATATATATATCTTAAAAAAAGAGATTGCATTATTTGTATCACGTATTTATATACATACAAATGCCATATTTAAATGTACATACAGTATCTACTTTATATTATGCAATTTTATTGCGACTATTAATTTTCATCATTTTAAATATAACACTACATTTTCGTAGTATTAGGTAAATAAACTGAAATAAAATATATAATAATTATAATTACATTAATAATAATAAATTATAAAGATCTCTAATAAATACAGCATTTAAATGTATACCACAAGTATAATGTACTATTAATTATTTATTATAATTATCCAATAAATGTTATATAAATTATTTAATAAATATTTGTTTTATTATAATTTTGTATATTATATAGAATTTGTGCATTATTTTTAGTGGTCGACTGCATATAACGGTTTTATATTATTTTTCAAATATCGGGTCGTATAAATTTTTCTGCTTGGTCGGCGTTTTCAGGTGGACTTTATTTTGACGGCGCGTCTGAGCTTACGACGGCATCGGCTGTCAAAACCAATATCGGTTTATATACGCGTATATCATATATAATTTACAAATCAATAATACTGTACATTATTATACTTTTATTGTACTCTCAATTATATTACAATGTATTTTATCAACTTAAATATTCTGGACGTAACTTTTTATCTAGTTATTTTCGCTGATTTACCACACATTTAAAAGTTAAAGGTTTGAAAAATAATATAAGATTGTGTATCAAAGAACATCTGCTAACAGCAACGTAAAAAATGCGCAAAAACATCTCAACATGAAAAAAAATGACACTGAAAGTACATACCGCGCAATAGCGATTCGACGCCGCCACCCAGAGAGCGACCGCAGTCGCGGGTCGAACAGCTCCCAGTGGTGAACTGTTGTTAGTGCTGTCATGCTTCGTTTCCCCATCGCATGGCATCCAGCGACTGATAGACTAACAGGACCACCGCATTGGGCAGATAATGCCTGTGAGAGGAGCCCAAACACACGCCTGCGCACAAAATGAGTTTATCTTAATAATATACCATTTTTATCGGTTGTTATCGACTCGCGCTGCGGAAATCTGGGTTCGTGGCGTCATGGTAATAATACACCAGCACCCGCAGGAAGATGTTCACGCTGCCGACGATGGTGATGAGTATTGGGGCGCGCATCCAGGCGTGCATCCCGACCAGCCACCCTGTAGCGCCGTAATGGCTCGAGTAGCGAGCCGCCCAGCTGCTGTAGCGATGCCCTCCAGACGCCCAGCTGGTGCCGCCACAGGATCACGGGCAGCCCGAACAACGCCGCAATGCCGCCGGCGAACCAGAAGCACTCCACGAATCCACGCCTGCCTTCATGACCACAGTTCAACCTCACACCCGCACTCATCACTCTCAGCCACCCAGCCTGAGGCTCCAGTTCGACTACCACCGCGCTTCGCAGGAGCCACAGCAGGATGGTTGACACCTGCAAACATAGTCGTTAATTGTAAACAGGAGGAATGCCATAAAATGCTAATCAGTTTACCCGTTCACCAATCACGAGTAAAGAAGACGCCGACAGACCACGCCCCAAACAAAAGCTCCTCCAGCTTACGCGTCACGACGGCCGCGCTTCCCGCATTCCCTCAACCGCCGTGACAAAACACTGCAATAAATTGCTTAAACATTCAGGACAATATTCTAAACACTAATTACATTAAATTTAATAACATCGGAAAAACGAGACAATAAATTACCAGTGATGAGTAAATATGAAACCTGAGTAATACCTGCCACAGACAAATCAATAACAAAATAGATTTCACTCTGTTTATGTGATTATAACACATAAATACTATGGTATTCTTTTGAAACGACTTATAAATACCTCCTTGGTATTTGCTTATTTTTTATCAGTCGGTAATATGATATTTCGATTTGATTCACAAAGTTCTTTTAAAGTGATGTCACGCCGCAGAAAGCTGAATAATAATAATAATAATAATACAATAATAATAATAATAATAATGTAACTGTAAGGTTTGCTCGCTCTGAGATATCTGGGTTTAACGGGTCAGATGGTTGGTGAAGCAGGTCTGTCTCCGGTGGTTCATCAGGGTCCGGGGCCGGTGTAAACGGTTGAGGGGTTCGAATCCTGACCCGGTTCCTCGTTTGTCTGATCGAGTTTCTAACCTTCCAGCCGCGTAACGTTGACTCACCCGCCACCCGCAGACAAACTCCAGACGAGAAGATGCGCGATCGGTCCGCTGGAGTCCTGACGTTTCTGGTCTGTGTTTAATTCCGCCGGTCCGGCAATAGGTTAGCGCGAAAGGCGCGACGCTGCTGTATTACTTCCGGCGACAGCTCAACGCGGACGCGTCAAGAGCGTCGTAGATGTGAGAAAACTGCGCACAGGCGGTGAAGTGACCCGGCGAGCGTCAGATGCGTACAGCAGAACCAGCGCTCGAAAAGCATCGCGCAAATAAATAAATACCAAAATCGAATAAACCACTTTAGTGCGATCGCCAGTGGATATGGATTCCGCAAACGTACAGTATCTCAATTATGACAGGTTTAAAACCATATCTACGTAGTTTTCGCTGGAAACTTACAAACAATGTGCTGTTGAAATATTGCACAATTATTTATTGATTTGCCGAATTATTTATTGATTTTCGAATATATTAGTTTTAAAAGAACTGTAATTACTTTATCACAATAAATAATATAATAAAATAGCATACTTATATTTTACATGTTTTAAATAAAATTGCATTTATTCTAATACAGTAAAGATTTTAAAATGTTTGTACTATATAACATGCATAAAAGTTCTCTCTCTCTATACATTTTAACACTATTAAACAAGAGCGAGTAAAGAGTTGTTGAAATCTCTCTCTTTAGGGCGGAGCCTCTCATTTCATTTCTCATACCTTCTTCTGCTGGACCTGTCATCGCATCAGTCTGACAACGCAGAAGTTGCACATAACGTCTCACCGGTTGGATGTGCACCTGTCAAATGTTTCTTGTTCTCACTTTTCGCTCATGTTAACGACACACAAAAAAAAAAAAAAACTTGAAAATTCTCCTGTTTTTTTCTTTTTTTCTTCTTTTTTTGGGAGTCGTTTGTCTGCTGGCCAGGGAGAAAAACGCGTCGAGGGAAGCATCATCCTTGAGAGCCAAAGAGAAGCGCTGAGGAACCCCACTAAAGGTTGGTGGCTGGGTTTTATTTATTTCTGTTTCGTTGATACTATGCAGCCAGGAACGCTCTCTGACGTCACGCCGCGCGGCCCCGCCCCTGCCCATCCATAGAAGGCGTTCCATAATTACGTTCTTAAACCTCAGGTATATCATTATAAACATACACGTTTCTATATTTTAATTTTATTTATCCTACATTGTATGGATACAAGCTGTTTGGATTGTAGAGCCACCGTTTTGTTTTAAAACTGAATTCTAACTTCATACCTCATTTTTTGTAATTGAAGTTTATACACACACACACACACACACACATTAATAATATATATATATATATATATATATATATATATATATATATATATATACATACATATACATACGTGTGTATATATGGATATATAGTTCAGCAGCAGCAGATCTTAAAGTAACAGCAGCTGTAATATTCTAATAACCAAATGCTGTGATGTCTGTTATTCAAAGAACAAATTAAAAAAAGCAGGAAATCAATAACTTATGTAGTTCAAAAGCTTTATCCTATTTAATTTAGTATGTAGTGTGTTTGATATCTCTTTACAAGAAGCTATATTCTCTTTCTTTCTGTTGAGGGCACATTTATTATATTGGGTTTGGAGGTGAAGATCGCTTCAGGGTCTGCCATACATATCAATAGAGTTATTTGTATGGGAAATGTGTGTGATGTATAATATTTTCTTTGTCATTGTTAGTAATGTCGCTAAACAATAATTGGTTTAGTAAGTAGCCGTGTTGTTCTGAAAGTGAGTCTGAGTTTCCTTCCTCTAACCTGGCTCTATATTTACGCTTCAGGAGAGCACAGATTCTACAGAACAGACTTGTCTGAATAACTTCAAGCAAATGTTTTAAGGGTCACATTTGTTCTTTTCCATAATGTGCCTCAGACGGCTGTTTCTGACTGAACTGCAAATATAGTACTGCAGCCTGGGAGTATGTAAATGACTCTTAAAAAAGCTGCTCTGGCTGCATAGACTCCATGAGGGTACCAATGGTAGTACCTTGCTACTTTGCATCTTGTAATGTATATAATATGCTACATCAGTGTAACGGACTCCACCGTAATACAAATCGTGGTTGTGTTTGTAAACTCCAGCAGAGCTGCATCCCAACCGGGTACATACTGTAACCATGCATGGACCAGAGGCCACGCCTCCAGCTCGCTAATGAGCAACCACACCAAAGAGCGTGAGGACCATGGCCAAGGTCACGCTTGAGAACTTCTGGCAGCAACCGTCATATCACACTTAAAGCATGATATTAAAGAAGCAGCACTGAATCAGTGATCTGAAGCATTGTGCGCTCTGGCTGTGGAGCGCCGTGAACATCATTCCTCTGTAGGAACACTCTTTCCTGTGTTACTCATTTACCTAGTGTTTATAATATCTGGGGATGCCCTGTGCCAATGTCACCCTCGGAAAGAACTTTCCAACCCGTTCACTTCCATAATATGATAGATTGATTATTAGTGTGCTGCACAGTATCCACTGAATACTACCTACCATTTGTTTAAAAATGAATATATTTTGACTATCGTAGTAGTCTGCATACTGCAGAAATATGATGAGAAATATAAACATAAAAAAACATCTCTGTTGACAGGCAGCAAAAACTGGAGAAGGTGAGATGAGAAGGGAGACTGCCTGGAGAAGAGGTAAAAAACACACACTTCACACCCTGCACAACAGCAATCATAACTATATCCATAATGATCATGATAACTACAACTGCAATGAACGTAAAATTCTATAGTGATAACAATGAATGTAATCATACCGATATTCTATAACAATAACTAGAATGATAACGCTACCGGCAATGATAAGCAACTGTAATAATAACTAGAACTGTAATAACTAAAAATCATAATATATACGATAACTAAATGATAAAGCAGTAGCTATAATGATAACTGTAAAAAATAACGATATCTGTACCGATAACTCAAAATCATAATCCAGAATGTGCAATGATAACCAAAATTGTAATATCTGTAATGATAGCAGTAGCTAACCAACGATAAAATGTAATCATAACGTATTGGTTCTGTACCGATAACTGTAATCATAATGACAGGCCCAAAATCGGCTAACCGTATCCATGTACACCTGTATTAATAAATATTATGGTAACAGTTGCTGTAAAAGAAAACTGTAAACAAAGCAACATTGTTACCGGGATAAATCCAGTACGATACAAAGGTAATTATATTGACAAATCGTAATCATAACGCATATCTTGTACCGAAGTAATTATAATGACAGCATTAGCTATAACAATAACTGTAATCAAAATGATATTTATAACAATAATCCGAATGATAACGCTACCCCACAACGATAACTTAATAACTAGAACTGTAATAATCAAAATCATAATATCTGTAATGATAACTGGTAATGATAGCAGTAGCTGTAATAACAACTGTAATAAAAAACTAGAACCATATAATAACTAAAATCATACAGTCTGTAATGTGATAACTAAAATGGAAAGCAATAGCTATTACGTATACCTGTACACACAATATCTGTACCGGCTAACCGTAATCGTGAATTCAGAACAGTATGATAACTTTCAAAAATTGTAATATCTGTAATGATAGCAGTTGCTGTAACGCATAAATGTAATCATAACAATATCTGTACCGATAACTGTAATCCTCATAATGATATTCGTATCAATAACTGTATTCATAATTATTCAGGCTGAATAAATACTATGATAACAGTTTCCAAAGAAAAACTGCACCAAAAAAAAACAAATACTGTTACTGATATAACTATAATGATAAGGTAATTATATTGACAACTGTAACGGTAATGTATAAACGTACCGATAACTATAATGACAACATTAGCTATAACAATAACTGTAATCAAAACTATATTTATGTATACACAAACGAATAACTAGAATGGCGGTAACGCTACCTACAACGCATAACTGTAATAATAATCCAGAACTGTAATAACTAAAAATCATAATATCTGTTGGGCGATAACTGTAATGATAACAGTAGCTATAATGATAACTGTAATAATAACGCATATCCAGCACCGGATAACCGTGTAATCATAATAAAACAGTAATAAACTAAAAATTGTAATATCTGTAATATGCGCAGCTGTATTGATAAATGCACTAACGACATCTGCAACCGCATAACGGGTAATCCCAACGATATCTGTATCAATAACCGTATTCAAGTAATATCTGTATTAATAAATACAAGATAACAGTTGCTGTAAAGAAAACCGTGAAATCAAACAAATATTACTGATAACTCATGACAATAATAGTTTTAACAAAAAATTGTGATAAATACATTTGTACAATATTTATATGATCACGGGTAATTTTAAAGACAACTGTAAGTATAACAATATGTCTGTATCAATAACTACAATGATAGTATTAGTAAGCTACAGCAACAACTGCACCATAAAAATATATGTATAGATAACTATGGACAATTAGTAGCTTTAATAAAAAATTGTAATAATAACAATATTTGTACCCTATAATGGTAATTATAATGATAACTGTAATGGCACGATATCTGTACCAATAACTATAATGATAACAGTAGCTATAACGATAACTGTAATCATAGCTATATCTGTACACAGATAACTATAACTCTTTAACCTAATGATAACCGTAATAAAAAATAAATTGTTACCATAATGATAATGTAATGCAAAATGATAATGATAACCGTGAAACAAACAATATCCTATAACAGTCATTAAGTTAAATAGTAACAATACCTATAATGGTAACGACATTCATAATGATGTAACTGTGGTCATAATTTTAATTGTTACTATAATGATAACGTAAATGATAATGATACTTAACTATATAAATATAATAGGTTGCCATTGTTTTATCGCACATCAGCTGAAAAAAAAAAAAAAATAGTTGTGAATGTTAAAGTTGTGATGTGGACTTTGGCGATTCTTTATATTAACTTACCTTCTTAGTTATTATTGTTAAGCAGTAAAGGTGAGTCTTGAATGAATATATAAATGTTACAGCATATATGTATGTTTTCCAGAAGCACGCATGGCCTCCCAACATCGCCGTAAGGAGACCGAAGTTCCCATGTGGGTTAAAGAGAACCAGACTGGGTCTGGACGAATTTCCGAAGTCGCTGAAGGTGATTGGATCTAGGAGCTTTGGGGAGGTGATTATGATAATGAGCTGATGATTAGTACTGATGAATCTCTGGTGTGTGTGTGTGATACAGTAAATAAGTGTTTCTGCTGTCTGCAGGTGCTGCCTGGTCCAGAAGAAAGACACGGACATGTTCACGCCTAAGGAGATCCTTCAAGAAAGCCTACATGCTGCAGAAAGAGCAGGTGACGTTTCTTAACGAGTGTGCTTCTTCATTAAAAACACATCATGATCACACCACAAGTGAATTAATGATAATTCAAATAAAAGAACATAATATTAACAAAATGTACCAAGCCAAATAATGATTTTAATTATTTTATTTTGTTATTTTGTTTTATTATATTTAGTATTTGGCTATTTGATAATATTTCATTCTGGTAATTTTTTTTTAATAATACAAAAATTATGTAATTTTGTTGTTTATTAAATTTTGTACTATTTTGTCAATACTATGTCATTGTGATCATTGTATTTTAATTTGTTGTTATTTAATTTTTTTATTATTTATATCATCATGCCATTTTTTTTTTGTATTTTTTTTTTTGTTAATTTGTTATTTTATTTTGTATTTTATATGTCGATATCGTGATTCAGTGTTTTGTTTTAATATAGCAGTGCTGTGTATATTTATTACGTATATATGTATCACACACGTAATGTATATTTCTAAGAAGAATACGTTGTTTATATATTGTATCATATTTATATATAATATAAAATATAAGAATATAAATATATATAAATGTATATACATGTAAATATTTTTCTAAATATATACTTTATGTAAGTGTGTATTTATATATACATAATAACATACACTAACATACATATATTATGTAAACAAAACTTTATTTTGATGCCATTAAATCGCTGATTACCATTTGACAGCCCTAAATTTTATGTTATTTTGTCTTGAATTTTTTGTAATGTAATTTGTATAATTTTATTTTGTTTTCTGGTCATGTCATTGTGCTTACTTTGTAACTTTGTTTAATTATATTATTTCATTTGTATTTTATTTTTTGGTTTATTTATTGTGTAATGTTATGTTATTTCTTTTATTTTACATCATTTTATTTTGTCATTTAAATTCTTTAAGAACTTCATTTCTAGGTTTTAATTTATTTATATTGAATTTTCTTACATAAAATGTAATTTATTTTGTTTTATAAGCTTTTGATGTTGTTGTCTGTCTCAGGGTGGGCTGCTATCCCATGAGCGGACATCTTGGTTCAGGCAGACAGTCTGTGGGTGGTGAAAATTAAGTTCTGTACAGTTTTCAAAGACAAACCAACCTTACTTACCTACAGGAGTTTCTGCCTGGGAGGGCAGAGAGCGTGTTGCCAGGCTTATTTCAGCTGTCTGAACCAAACCCACTGACAGTGAGTCTAACTGGAACAAGTTTTACGTAAACAGGGCCCTGGGGACAGTTGCTCAAACTTAAGGGGATGTGTTCCTAAGAACAAGAAATCAGTCCCAATTTCCTCAAAATAACAGACAGAAAGAACAATCTAGCTGAGTTTTAAAAGTTATGA
The DNA here is from genome assembly GCA_024542945.1 of allo-octoploid hybrid of Carassius auratus x Cyprinus carpio. NCBI lineage: Eukaryota > Metazoa > Chordata > Actinopteri > Cypriniformes > allo-octoploid hybrid of Carassius auratus x Cyprinus carpio. The sequence goes on from CM045072.1 coordinate 879,391, forward strand.
CCAGTCTTTAAGAAGAAAAAAATAGATGAGTATCTTTTTAAGACTAAACAGTTTATGCAGTTGGCCCCTTAAGTGGTCTTAACAATGTCCTCAAAACATTAAGGCACAAAACATGTGTTTATATATATATACACACGCGTTACTTTCTCCTGGAACGATTTAGATCACTTTTTAACTGTAACTATTGTTTCCAGAGTAACGTTACCTATGTTTGCGCAGGTTCTGTAACGTTTGAATGGAACCACACACACAAACTTAAACGTTCAAAAGTGACGTTTTGAACGTTTAAAGAACGTTCTTATATTTTCGATCGCTTGAATACCAGCGGATTGAGTAACGTTACCACCTGAATGCGCATCATTGTGCGATATTTTATAATGGTAACGTTACGCGTGCTTAAATCGTACAAGTATTTTGAGAGATCTAAGAATAAACAAAAGTGAATTCAACACAGATTTTGTTTGCTTTCTGTTCCAAACAAAGTATTCATTCTTAAACCACGGGTTATGTTGTATTAAACGCTTTTGTATTTGCTTCTGTCAAATGTGTGTATGTAACAGGATTTAAAAAATAAATCATATTTAAGATCACATGATGATGTCAGTGAAGAAAAAGCTTGACGCGAAGTTACCTATCAATCAAACAGACGATCGTGTTTTCCAGTCTGAAGAGGTATTTGACTCCACAGAACACTATTTCATTCTTTAATGTCTTTGTGTCCCTATTCGTGTAGAAGTTTCAGATTTCTAATTAGTTCATTTTAGTGTTGTTTATCTCTCCGTGCCTCCTGCGCGTCACCTCGCCGCCTGTTTCCTGATCAGACCACGAGACCGCGGAAAACCTTTCGATGGAGCTGCTTTTGCGGTCGCCAAGGGAAAATCCTCTCAACTCTTAGTATCCACACAGAGTATCATTTTAATTTACTTAAAATGCAACTTTCGGTTTCTTATTTTTTTTGATTGTTTGACTATTTAAAATAATATTTTGTCTGCCACATGAACACAAATCTGCACTAAATCTGTTCTCATGCAAAAGTTGATTGAGTACATATAAACTTTCATATCACCAGCGGAATGTTCAGTTTAACAGTATATATTTTTAATAAGAATTTGAGAAATGATTGTTTAATCTGATTGTATTAGAATTATAAAGAGTGATAGTCAATAAAAAAGAGTAAAAAAACATCAAAACAAATAGCGTCAAAGAATGTAAAATGTACAAATATACAATATTCTAAAGATCCATTACATTCAGCTGTATTTTATTTGTAAGTCTGTGGCTCAATATATTTACATGTTCTATAAGCTTTTGCAGTACAACAAAACAAAACAATTCAGTTATCATAAATATAGTAATTTATTTTACAGGTGCTTTTATTCAAAAGTCAGAGTAATGTTACAATCAAACCAACAAAAGCATTACGAAGTCAGAAACAGGCGGTTTTTACATCAATTGAAATATCGACTGAATGTGATGTCATGACAGAAAACTAAACAAACACAGATTATCATCGACGCGGTTCCATTCAAGTAGATTTAATGAGCGCCTGTCTGTCGCTAAAGTGAAAGAACTCCCCAGAAAGGATTTGGCAGTCAAGCGACATCTAACTTAAACGTAATCAAAGCTAATGTATTAAGTGTGTGAACACACCAACATTCATAACAATTGCAGAAGATGAAGAATACGACATATTTATTATTATCTCTACACTTTGGATGTGATGAAGATATGGAAGAACAGCAGATGATGAAGGTAAAACAGAAATTACAAGTGGAAATCAACTATTAGAGCTCCTCACAAGTTTAATCTTAGCGTAATAAAAGATCGTTAATAACATCAATTGGCCAAACTTCATTTCAACTTCTGTTTGGGTGGCATCGAGTTGTTTTCAAAACTACCATTTATTGGTATCTTTATTTATTTATTTATTTATATATTATATGAATTGCCTGAGAGGGACGCTTAGAAATAAAGAATTGGGAAAAACGGTACGTAAATGTCAAAACTTTATATTTAGTAACCACCACGCGAAATACTCAAAACCAAATACCCACAGCTATGATTAACAGATCGACCACTAGAGATACGCTGGAATAATCGTCATCAGTAATGAACTTGAGAACATCAAGAAAATTCAACGTATAACCCCAACCTGCACTTATGCAAACATAAGCAAATTATCTGTGGAAATATAACGCCGCAGGAAAGCACAAAGACACCTTTAAGTTTGTTAAATTGCACTGAACTTTCTGCACAAAATACTCCAGAAGAAACTGATTCTTGGTATTTTGATTTTAACGCCTGAAGATTTCAGCCACAACGGGGTTAAAGTAAAACATGGTGAATCTCAACAAATTTATCATGTTTCAGTTCTAAATCAGTGAAATAAACAAGAAATTATATTTCAGAACTACCATTATTTCTAATGACAAATTCTTAATCACAAAAAAATGGTAGAATGTTATCAAATTCAACAGAAAATCAAAAGCATTTAAGCAAATTGAATTGCAACGTACAACTGTCACAAAACACGCTGAAAAATTGGTTTTATCACCCTAAATATATTTCCTTTTAATTTTAAAGCAAACATGACATTGTGAGATTGACCTAGCAGGCAGGCTGAAGCGTGAGACACACCTAATGCATCTAAACGTCCATCGAAAAACTCAACACAAACCAGAAGCAAAGACTGTGGATTTCATTCAGGGACTAACCAATAAATTGCGCTTTCCACCTAAAAAACCAAACGTAAAACATCCTACAGAGAAACCATATAAACCAGTTGACGTATGAACGGAGTGATGAGGGGAAAAATACAGCTCCGACATATTTCGGCCACAAAAGATGAGCTAAACACAAAATACAGACGCCAGAACAAGTAACAGGAAATCGTTATTAGCAGCTACAAATCAATATTGATCTGACTTCACCGCTAATCCAATTCTTAAAACATGTGAGAACGAAATGCTAAAAAAGATAATACAGACCCCAAAAGACCCTAATGCATCAAGGGTAATTCAGAGTTTAGAACATTTACAATCCTCATTAAAATAATGACCTAAAAGAAAAGTGACCTTGGAAGTTCGCTTCACCTGCTAGTTCGTTTCAAGGTTTGTTCATTATTCACCTCGCTTGAGAAGAAGAAACCGCTCAAGGAACAGCTCAGCCAAAATGAGTTTGTTTGTTCATAAGATTTTGAGAAATGTAGTACTGTACTCGTGTCCAGCAACAAGTGGAATGGGTGTCACAGAATGAGAGTCCAAACAGCTGATAAAAAACATCACACAATCCAGTACCTGAAAGTCCATCAGTTAACACTGAGAAGACACAAAAAGAAGATCTGTGCAGATTTCTCTCCTGATCTGTGACTTTTATAGGGTTATGATTTTGACTGTATTTGTTAAAAACGTGACAATGATGGTTTCACAAATGCACACATTTTTTGTCTTCTTCTCTCAAGACACCGGAGTACTATTGGAGTGCTGTGGATTACTTGGTAGGGATTATTGTGATGTTTTACTGCTGTTTGGACTCCTCATTCTGGACGCAAGTGTCTAGTCTACTGCACTGCATTTCTCCAAATCTGATTTAAGAATTCAAGCACATTTTTAATTTCCTCTTCCTGAATTCTTCCCAGTCTAAGCGAACGGGTAAATCAGGATGCATTGGTTCGGTTGCGCGAGGCTGAAAGCGCAGGAAGATGAAACCATATGTCAGCGTGGTCACTGGCTGGACGCCGCTATGCTCTGTGGTTTGATCTCGAAGACGAGATGCAGGTAGACGCTGATCTCAAGCAGGTAGACCACGCAGTAAAGCATATAATCAGATCGTAACAGGGACAGAATCTGGTCAAACAAACAGCAAATGACAATCTGGTCAAAACTAATCCTGACTGAAGAACTTTAATACAGTAGCTGTAAAGTTCAGCAGTAATAAAATAACTTTAAATTTCAAATAACTTTTCAATTTCATATCTTTTTGCACCAATAGTATTCATATAGCAAGTATCGGTATCGATAAAATGTAAATCCATACCCATCCCTAGTTATGAGCCGTAATATGTGATCCTTAGTGCAAAATCTGAGGCGATCTCACCAGAGAAATCCACAAAACCAGATACACTCATCGATGGGTTGCCAGCCAATTGATCGGTAGCGCAGGTCGGGGCCCAGAAACGCTGCGCCGCGGAAGATGATCTCGCCTTTGTCAGCGTGAGAGCCAAATCTGACGCAGACAAACACGACTCGTGACACGCTGCCAGGAATCTAAGGCCTTATCGGCGAAATTTCACTTCACCTCAATTAGTTTATTGGTGATTTTAATAAACGGTCAAGGCCAGAATATACAGAGACAGGGTGTTTCTGGAATAGCTGCACGGCTGGATTTCTTTTATAAACACCGACAATGCGGGCGCAGGGACGATAACAGAGTCGAGCGCGTGCAGGACTGGGCTGGCAACACGCCGCACTCTTCAGAAACACACATGTATTTATAGTTGAGAAAGACACAATATATAATATAATATCATATGTTCATTAAATACTGAAAGGTGTAATGCACTTATAGTGGATCCTCGCTGGCCCACGCCTGTAAAGATGACTCTTGAAGTAATTGGTACACCAGAAAACCACACCGCATAAATGTGTGCAGAGTACAATATTTTCATGGATGTTTATTACGGAATCTGTCGAATGAGAGAGGAGAAACAGTTACATTCAAACACATATATATATATATATTACTGCTTTTAATGTATTTAGATCAAATAAAATGCAGTTTTGATGAGCAGAAGAGACTTCTTTAAAATTATTAAAATCTTACTGTTCAAAAAAAAACCTTTGCCTGGTAATATATGTTATAATTTACATTATGTAATTTGCCATTATATTTACAATATTAAATGTTATATATAGAATTAATGTACATATTATATGTAATTTATTGTAATATAATATATATTATAAATCACACAATAATATTATACACAATTGACAATGTTTCTTTTAAAATATTATTTTACAATATTATATAGAATTTTATGTATATACATTATATTTAATTTAAATGGCTATACTTAATAATAAAATAATTGAATTTATTTAGTTAGATTCATTGTTTAAAATGAAATTATACATTATTCAAATTAAACTACAAAGCATTACATTATAGTAAAGCTTTATAAAAAATGCAAAATATATTTTTATGTATATAAATTATGTACAGGTATTATGGAAACAAATGTATTTATATGGTAAACAAAATTATTTTAAATACACATTGTCTAGCAAGACAATGCATGAAAATAATGTTAAAATCGAGTACGAAAGTTAACAGTTAATAATAGGTGGATTAGTGAAGTAGCGCTTCTGATTGTTTGAGGCCGAAGCAGTTCTATTAACTGGCAGATGTGTGAAAGATGGATTACCGGAGATCTGCCAGAAAGCTGATCCCACAGCAGCCAGCAGATACAGCAGAATTATGAAGATCTGCAACTCTGTCACACTCAATACCTTCGATCAGAGCAGAGGAGAGATAGACGCCGCTAGACAACACACACACACACACACACACACACACACACACACACACACACACACACACTTAATACACTTACTTTACATATTAATACATCTTCTTTACACTTAATTACTTCTCTTACACATTAATAATACACATTCTAATATCTCTATCACTCTTTCTCTTGCTATTAATATTAATACATATACATATTAATACATATTATTATTATTATTATTATTAATTTCTTTTACATGTTATTAATATTACATACATAGTTTCTAATACTCATACTTTCTCTTTTACATGATACACATTATTACACATTATTACATTCCCTTATATTATTACATACACTTCTTGGTTAATTTTAATTTCTACACATATTACTAATACACATTACATATTATTATTATTACACATACATACATTACATTATTAATATACACTTTACATATTACATTATTAATTTCTATTAATTCTTACATATTACATATTACATACACAGTTACATATATTATACATTAATATTATTATTATTATTATTACTCCTTACTCTTACTTCCTTACATTAATATTATCATTATTGATATTAATTTCATCACTCTTGCTATTATTATTACACATATTATTATTATTATTACCTCTTACTCTCTTGTCATCACACACACACACACACACACACACACACACACACACACACACACACACACACACCCCCACTCTCACACTCACTCTCACACACACACAGCTGGTTCCGAGTGTGATTCTCTACTGGAATTAATCAGGTTAATTAGTGTTTCAGGCAGCTGATTGGTGCACCGCTCATGTTGGAGAAGCTTCAGAGAGCCGCCTGATTGGCCGCTTGGGCTGATTTTACCAATCCATGGCCGTGGAATAGGTGCGCCTTCACATTCTTAAACATCCCACATAATCTCACATGTCTATCGTGGAACCTGTTGGGAACATACTGGTAGATGTAATATTACTAAAAATAAATCAATGACAATTTCTGAAAATATTATGCATAACGATATCAATAACGAGCAATTCAGGGAATCCTGTTTCTTTAGAGAAATGTATGATCTTTTCCTATTTTACCTTGTGGTGGAATAGTGTGTTTGTGAGTTTGAGTACAGTACACTCAGTAATGAGTAATGAGTGTTTATCTACACTGAAGCTAGAGGGCAATTTCACAAGAGAAATAGAAAGTATAGCACTGCTCCAGGAAACCCGCCATAAAGAAATTTTAACTGATGAAAGACTATTAAACATAAATGCATTGCACAAAATACAGCTATGGTCTGTGTTCTTAAGCAATCTTGTGTTTTTATATGATAAAGTATATTTATAATGCAATGATCACATAGCTCCTTTATTGCTGTATATAATACTATCTTCTTCTCTGTAATAAGCAAAACCACATCTGGTCACAAAAAAGCAGTTATTTCAAACACTCGACCATGTTATGAAGGTAATTTGGAGAAAAGTACGCCACAAATGATACCCTTTACAATAACAGGTTTGTAAACAGGCTCATACACATGCAAAACTGTGCTACTGTAATTATATTTATTATCACAACCATAAGTTATCGCTTCATCCCTCAGTTGGACTGCGGAAACAGGACCGAATAAAATCTGTTTCTCTGCTGAAACGGTTAACTGAAATGGATTTGAGTAGAAGTGTTGTATACCACATGTCGGGCGAAGCGCGTCGGAGATCGTAGGGTCTGCCAGTGTGACGCAGGTAACATGAACATGCCGGAGAAACAGTGAAGAACATCCAGTCGGGTGAGAGCCCAGCTGCACGGTTGTATATTTCGGTGCCCAGCACCACAAAATTACCTCGACAGACACACAACACACAGCTGAGAATCACAAACGTCGCTGTATTCATACCAGGCCTACTTTGATGCTTTACCATTACTACCAACATATATATATATATATCTTAAAAAAAGAGATTGCATTATTTGTATCACGTATTTATATACATACAAATGCCATATTTAAATGTACATACAGTATCTACTTTATATTATGCAATTTTATTGCGACTATTAATTTTCATCATTTTAAATATAACACTACATTTTCGTAGTATTAGGTAAATAAACTGAAATAAAATATATAATAATTATAATTACATTAATAATAATAAATTATAAAGATCTCTAATAAATACAGCATTTAAATGTATACCACAAGTATAATGTACTATTAATTATTTATTATAATTATCCAATAAATGTTATATAAATTATTTAATAAATATTTGTTTTATTATAATTTTGTATATTATATAGAATTTGTGCATTATTTTTAGTGGTCGACTGCATATAACGGTTTTATATTATTTTTCAAATATCGGGTCGTATAAATTTTTCTGCTTGGTCGGCGTTTTCAGGTGGACTTTATTTTGACGGCGCGTCTGAGCTTACGACGGCATCGGCTGTCAAAACCAATATCGGTTTATATACGCGTATATCATATATAATTTACAAATCAATAATACTGTACATTATTATACTTTTATTGTACTCTCAATTATATTACAATGTATTTTATCAACTTAAATATTCTGGACGTAACTTTTTATCTAGTTATTTTCGCTGATTTACCACACATTTAAAAGTTAAAGGTTTGAAAAATAATATAAGATTGTGTATCAAAGAACATCTGCTAACAGCAACGTAAAAAATGCGCAAAAACATCTCAACATGAAAAAAAATGACACTGAAAGTACATACCGCGCAATAGCGATTCGACGCCGCCACCCAGAGAGCGACCGCAGTCGCGGGTCGAACAGCTCCCAGTGGTGAACTGTTGTTAGTGCTGTCATGCTTCGTTTCCCCATCGCATGGCATCCAGCGACTGATAGACTAACAGGACCACCGCATTGGGCAGATAATGCCTGTGAGAGGAGCCCAAACACACGCCTGCGCACAAAATGAGTTTATCTTAATAATATACCATTTTTATCGGTTGTTATCGACTCGCGCTGCGGAAATCTGGGTTCGTGGCGTCATGGTAATAATACACCAGCACCCGCAGGAAGATGTTCACGCTGCCGACGATGGTGATGAGTATTGGGGCGCGCATCCAGGCGTGCATCCCGACCAGCCACCCTGTAGCGCCGTAATGGCTCGAGTAGCGAGCCGCCCAGCTGCTGTAGCGATGCCCTCCAGACGCCCAGCTGGTGCCGCCACAGGATCACGGGCAGCCCGAACAACGCCGCAATGCCGCCGGCGAACCAGAAGCACTCCACGAATCCACGCCTGCCTTCATGACCACAGTTCAACCTCACACCCGCACTCATCACTCTCAGCCACCCAGCCTGAGGCTCCAGTTCGACTACCACCGCGCTTCGCAGGAGCCACAGCAGGATGGTTGACACCTGCAAACATAGTCGTTAATTGTAAACAGGAGGAATGCCATAAAATGCTAATCAGTTTACCCGTTCACCAATCACGAGTAAAGAAGACGCCGACAGACCACGCCCCAAACAAAAGCTCCTCCAGCTTACGCGTCACGACGGCCGCGCTTCCCGCATTCCCTCAACCGCCGTGACAAAACACTGCAATAAATTGCTTAAACATTCAGGACAATATTCTAAACACTAATTACATTAAATTTAATAACATCGGAAAAACGAGACAATAAATTACCAGTGATGAGTAAATATGAAACCTGAGTAATACCTGCCACAGACAAATCAATAACAAAATAGATTTCACTCTGTTTATGTGATTATAACACATAAATACTATGGTATTCTTTTGAAACGACTTATAAATACCTCCTTGGTATTTGCTTATTTTTTATCAGTCGGTAATATGATATTTCGATTTGATTCACAAAGTTCTTTTAAAGTGATGTCACGCCGCAGAAAGCTGAATAATAATAATAATAATAATACAATAATAATAATAATAATAATGTAACTGTAAGGTTTGCTCGCTCTGAGATATCTGGGTTTAACGGGTCAGATGGTTGGTGAAGCAGGTCTGTCTCCGGTGGTTCATCAGGGTCCGGGGCCGGTGTAAACGGTTGAGGGGTTCGAATCCTGACCCGGTTCCTCGTTTGTCTGATCGAGTTTCTAACCTTCCAGCCGCGTAACGTTGACTCACCCGCCACCCGCAGACAAACTCCAGACGAGAAGATGCGCGATCGGTCCGCTGGAGTCCTGACGTTTCTGGTCTGTGTTTAATTCCGCCGGTCCGGCAATAGGTTAGCGCGAAAGGCGCGACGCTGCTGTATTACTTCCGGCGACAGCTCAACGCGGACGCGTCAAGAGCGTCGTAGATGTGAGAAAACTGCGCACAGGCGGTGAAGTGACCCGGCGAGCGTCAGATGCGTACAGCAGAACCAGCGCTCGAAAAGCATCGCGCAAATAAATAAATACCAAAATCGAATAAACCACTTTAGTGCGATCGCCAGTGGATATGGATTCCGCAAACGTACAGTATCTCAATTATGACAGGTTTAAAACCATATCTACGTAGTTTTCGCTGGAAACTTACAAACAATGTGCTGTTGAAATATTGCACAATTATTTATTGATTTGCCGAATTATTTATTGATTTTCGAATATATTAGTTTTAAAAGAACTGTAATTACTTTATCACAATAAATAATATAATAAAATAGCATACTTATATTTTACATGTTTTAAATAAAATTGCATTTATTCTAATACAGTAAAGATTTTAAAATGTTTGTACTATATAACATGCATAAAAGTTCTCTCTCTCTATACATTTTAACACTATTAAACAAGAGCGAGTAAAGAGTTGTTGAAATCTCTCTCTTTAGGGCGGAGCCTCTCATTTCATTTCTCATACCTTCTTCTGCTGGACCTGTCATCGCATCAGTCTGACAACGCAGAAGTTGCACATAACGTCTCACCGGTTGGATGTGCACCTGTCAAATGTTTCTTGTTCTCACTTTTCGCTCATGTTAACGACACACAAAAAAAAAAAAAAACTTGAAAATTCTCCTGTTTTTTTCTTTTTTTCTTCTTTTTTTGGGAGTCGTTTGTCTGCTGGCCAGGGAGAAAAACGCGTCGAGGGAAGCATCATCCTTGAGAGCCAAAGAGAAGCGCTGAGGAACCCCACTAAAGGTTGGTGGCTGGGTTTTATTTATTTCTGTTTCGTTGATACTATGCAGCCAGGAACGCTCTCTGACGTCACGCCGCGCGGCCCCGCCCCTGCCCATCCATAGAAGGCGTTCCATAATTACGTTCTTAAACCTCAGGTATATCATTATAAACATACACGTTTCTATATTTTAATTTTATTTATCCTACATTGTATGGATACAAGCTGTTTGGATTGTAGAGCCACCGTTTTGTTTTAAAACTGAATTCTAACTTCATACCTCATTTTTTGTAATTGAAGTTTATACACACACACACACACACACACATTAATAATATATATATATATATATATATATATATATATATATATATATATATACATACATATACATACGTGTGTATATATGGATATATAGTTCAGCAGCAGCAGATCTTAAAGTAACAGCAGCTGTAATATTCTAATAACCAAATGCTGTGATGTCTGTTATTCAAAGAACAAATTAAAAAAAGCAGGAAATCAATAACTTATGTAGTTCAAAAGCTTTATCCTATTTAATTTAGTATGTAGTGTGTTTGATATCTCTTTACAAGAAGCTATATTCTCTTTCTTTCTGTTGAGGGCACATTTATTATATTGGGTTTGGAGGTGAAGATCGCTTCAGGGTCTGCCATACATATCAATAGAGTTATTTGTATGGGAAATGTGTGTGATGTATAATATTTTCTTTGTCATTGTTAGTAATGTCGCTAAACAATAATTGGTTTAGTAAGTAGCCGTGTTGTTCTGAAAGTGAGTCTGAGTTTCCTTCCTCTAACCTGGCTCTATATTTACGCTTCAGGAGAGCACAGATTCTACAGAACAGACTTGTCTGAATAACTTCAAGCAAATGTTTTAAGGGTCACATTTGTTCTTTTCCATAATGTGCCTCAGACGGCTGTTTCTGACTGAACTGCAAATATAGTACTGCAGCCTGGGAGTATGTAAATGACTCTTAAAAAAGCTGCTCTGGCTGCATAGACTCCATGAGGGTACCAATGGTAGTACCTTGCTACTTTGCATCTTGTAATGTATATAATATGCTACATCAGTGTAACGGACTCCACCGTAATACAAATCGTGGTTGTGTTTGTAAACTCCAGCAGAGCTGCATCCCAACCGGGTACATACTGTAACCATGCATGGACCAGAGGCCACGCCTCCAGCTCGCTAATGAGCAACCACACCAAAGAGCGTGAGGACCATGGCCAAGGTCACGCTTGAGAACTTCTGGCAGCAACCGTCATATCACACTTAAAGCATGATATTAAAGAAGCAGCACTGAATCAGTGATCTGAAGCATTGTGCGCTCTGGCTGTGGAGCGCCGTGAACATCATTCCTCTGTAGGAACACTCTTTCCTGTGTTACTCATTTACCTAGTGTTTATAATATCTGGGGATGCCCTGTGCCAATGTCACCCTCGGAAAGAACTTTCCAACCCGTTCACTTCCATAATATGATAGATTGATTATTAGTGTGCTGCACAGTATCCACTGAATACTACCTACCATTTGTTTAAAAATGAATATATTTTGACTATCGTAGTAGTCTGCATACTGCAGAAATATGATGAGAAATATAAACATAAAAAAACATCTCTGTTGACAGGCAGCAAAAACTGGAGAAGGTGAGATGAGAAGGGAGACTGCCTGGAGAAGAGGTAAAAAACACACACTTCACACCCTGCACAACAGCAATCATAACTATATCCATAATGATCATGATAACTACAACTGCAATGAACGTAAAATTCTATAGTGATAACAATGAATGTAATCATACCGATATTCTATAACAATAACTAGAATGATAACGCTACCGGCAATGATAAGCAACTGTAATAATAACTAGAACTGTAATAACTAAAAATCATAATATATACGATAACTAAATGATAAAGCAGTAGCTATAATGATAACTGTAAAAAATAACGATATCTGTACCGATAACTCAAAATCATAATCCAGAATGTGCAATGATAACCAAAATTGTAATATCTGTAATGATAGCAGTAGCTAACCAACGATAAAATGTAATCATAACGTATTGGTTCTGTACCGATAACTGTAATCATAATGACAGGCCCAAAATCGGCTAACCGTATCCATGTACACCTGTATTAATAAATATTATGGTAACAGTTGCTGTAAAAGAAAACTGTAAACAAAGCAACATTGTTACCGGGATAAATCCAGTACGATACAAAGGTAATTATATTGACAAATCGTAATCATAACGCATATCTTGTACCGAAGTAATTATAATGACAGCATTAGCTATAACAATAACTGTAATCAAAATGATATTTATAACAATAATCCGAATGATAACGCTACCCCACAACGATAACTTAATAACTAGAACTGTAATAATCAAAATCATAATATCTGTAATGATAACTGGTAATGATAGCAGTAGCTGTAATAACAACTGTAATAAAAAACTAGAACCATATAATAACTAAAATCATACAGTCTGTAATGTGATAACTAAAATGGAAAGCAATAGCTATTACGTATACCTGTACACACAATATCTGTACCGGCTAACCGTAATCGTGAATTCAGAACAGTATGATAACTTTCAAAAATTGTAATATCTGTAATGATAGCAGTTGCTGTAACGCATAAATGTAATCATAACAATATCTGTACCGATAACTGTAATCCTCATAATGATATTCGTATCAATAACTGTATTCATAATTATTCAGGCTGAATAAATACTATGATAACAGTTTCCAAAGAAAAACTGCACCAAAAAAAAACAAATACTGTTACTGATATAACTATAATGATAAGGTAATTATATTGACAACTGTAACGGTAATGTATAAACGTACCGATAACTATAATGACAACATTAGCTATAACAATAACTGTAATCAAAACTATATTTATGTATACACAAACGAATAACTAGAATGGCGGTAACGCTACCTACAACGCATAACTGTAATAATAATCCAGAACTGTAATAACTAAAAATCATAATATCTGTTGGGCGATAACTGTAATGATAACAGTAGCTATAATGATAACTGTAATAATAACGCATATCCAGCACCGGATAACCGTGTAATCATAATAAAACAGTAATAAACTAAAAATTGTAATATCTGTAATATGCGCAGCTGTATTGATAAATGCACTAACGACATCTGCAACCGCATAACGGGTAATCCCAACGATATCTGTATCAATAACCGTATTCAAGTAATATCTGTATTAATAAATACAAGATAACAGTTGCTGTAAAGAAAACCGTGAAATCAAACAAATATTACTGATAACTCATGACAATAATAGTTTTAACAAAAAATTGTGATAAATACATTTGTACAATATTTATATGATCACGGGTAATTTTAAAGACAACTGTAAGTATAACAATATGTCTGTATCAATAACTACAATGATAGTATTAGTAAGCTACAGCAACAACTGCACCATAAAAATATATGTATAGATAACTATGGACAATTAGTAGCTTTAATAAAAAATTGTAATAATAACAATATTTGTACCCTATAATGGTAATTATAATGATAACTGTAATGGCACGATATCTGTACCAATAACTATAATGATAACAGTAGCTATAACGATAACTGTAATCATAGCTATATCTGTACACAGATAACTATAACTCTTTAACCTAATGATAACCGTAATAAAAAATAAATTGTTACCATAATGATAATGTAATGCAAAATGATAATGATAACCGTGAAACAAACAATATCCTATAACAGTCATTAAGTTAAATAGTAACAATACCTATAATGGTAACGACATTCATAATGATGTAACTGTGGTCATAATTTTAATTGTTACTATAATGATAACGTAAATGATAATGATACTTAACTATATAAATATAATAGGTTGCCATTGTTTTATCGCACATCAGCTGAAAAAAAAAAAAAAATAGTTGTGAATGTTAAAGTTGTGATGTGGACTTTGGCGATTCTTTATATTAACTTACCTTCTTAGTTATTATTGTTAAGCAGTAAAGGTGAGTCTTGAATGAATATATAAATGTTACAGCATATATGTATGTTTTCCAGAAGCACGCATGGCCTCCCAACATCGCCGTAAGGAGACCGAAGTTCCCATGTGGGTTAAAGAGAACCAGACTGGGTCTGGACGAATTTCCGAAGTCGCTGAAGGTGATTGGATCTAGGAGCTTTGGGGAGGTGATTATGATAATGAGCTGATGATTAGTACTGATGAATCTCTGGTGTGTGTGTGTGATACAGTAAATAAGTGTTTCTGCTGTCTGCAGGTGCTGCCTGGTCCAGAAGAAAGACACGGACATGTTCACGCCTAAGGAGATCCTTCAAGAAAGCCTACATGCTGCAGAAAGAGCAGGTGACGTTTCTTAACGAGTGTGCTTCTTCATTAAAAACACATCATGATCACACCACAAGTGAATTAATGATAATTCAAATAAAAGAACATAATATTAACAAAATGTACCAAGCCAAATAATGATTTTAATTATTTTATTTTGTTATTTTGTTTTATTATATTTAGTATTTGGCTATTTGATAATATTTCATTCTGGTAATTTTTTTTTAATAATACAAAAATTATGTAATTTTGTTGTTTATTAAATTTTGTACTATTTTGTCAATACTATGTCATTGTGATCATTGTATTTTAATTTGTTGTTATTTAATTTTTTTATTATTTATATCATCATGCCATTTTTTTTTTGTATTTTTTTTTTTGTTAATTTGTTATTTTATTTTGTATTTTATATGTCGATATCGTGATTCAGTGTTTTGTTTTAATATAGCAGTGCTGTGTATATTTATTACGTATATATGTATCACACACGTAATGTATATTTCTAAGAAGAATACGTTGTTTATATATTGTATCATATTTATATATAATATAAAATATAAGAATATAAATATATATAAATGTATATACATGTAAATATTTTTCTAAATATATACTTTATGTAAGTGTGTATTTATATATACATAATAACATACACTAACATACATATATTATGTAAACAAAACTTTATTTTGATGCCATTAAATCGCTGATTACCATTTGACAGCCCTAAATTTTATGTTATTTTGTCTTGAATTTTTTGTAATGTAATTTGTATAATTTTATTTTGTTTTCTGGTCATGTCATTGTGCTTACTTTGTAACTTTGTTTAATTATATTATTTCATTTGTATTTTATTTTTTGGTTTATTTATTGTGTAATGTTATGTTATTTCTTTTATTTTACATCATTTTATTTTGTCATTTAAATTCTTTAAGAACTTCATTTCTAGGTTTTAATTTATTTATATTGAATTTTCTTACATAAAATGTAATTTATTTTGTTTTATAAGCTTTTGATGTTGTTGTCTGTCTCAGGGTGGGCTGCTATCCCATGAGCGGACATCTTGGTTCAGGCAGACAGTCTGTGGGTGGTGAAAATTAAGTTCTGTACAGTTTTCAAAGACAAACCAACCTTACTTACCTACAGGAGTTTCTGCCTGGGAGGGCTCCCAGACAATGGTGTTGAGATGCAAGAGAAAACACAAAAAGAAAAGAAGTACTAAACCACCTGGTACTATGGGTTTTAGGGGATATAGATCTCGAGGTCGGCTTTCAGTGCATACTGGACACACTGACGCTGTGAAAGTGCATGCAAAACACATTATAATCTGGAACCATGGACTTTCATCCATGACTGGTTGAGTGACGCTTGGTACCTTGGTTTTTCCAGTCGCAGTTTTGTACCCTGCCTCCTGTTCTTGAAGGTGACCATAACGAAGCCACAAAGATGTTCATGCAGAAGCATGAGGAGAGGTAAACAATGAAGAAGATGGAAATCTCAAGGGTTGTTAGAATTCCAACATTTTCCAAATTGAATGATGGTTTTATACAGCAAGCTGCACATACAGATGCAATTAGGAAAATGTGTCAGGGATTTTCATCAAAGCTAAACTATATTGCCAAAAGTATTAACCAATTTTACAGCAACAGTTTGGACAGGACCCTTTCTATTCTAACATGGCAATGCATCTGTGTATAAGGAAGGTTAAAAAGAAATGATGGATTGAGTCAGTGGAAGAACTTGACTGGTCTAGTTTGACTTTAAATGCAGACCTTGAGCTAAAACTCATCACCAAACACCAATGACTTGTACATACACTATAGGACAAAAGTATTGGCAACCCCTTCTTAGAAAGAAAAAGCACTCCATATCTGTTGCAAACAGTTTTGAAGTGTCTAAAATGACTGTATTCATTGTAAAGTCAGGTTTCTGATGAGTTTTGGCCTCAAGATCTGCATTTAAAGTCACACCAAACCAGTCAAGTTCTTCCATACTGACTCAATCAATCGCCTTTTTGAACTTTGCCTTATACACAGAGGATTGTCATGTAAGAATAGAAAGAGTCCAGTCCAAACTGTTCTATAAAATTAGAAGCACAATTCCCTAGAATGATTAACACTTTAGAATAAGGTTCCATCATTCATGAATAGCTTACACAAGAACACATGAGTAACGTAATATTAGCACCTAGTAACGACTAGATCTAACAAGAACCTGGATTAATGAATTAGTAAGAAATGTGGTAGTTCACCATTAGCTAATCAAATTACTATTTTTCATACCTCCCAAGAACTACTTTATTTATTTCATACTTAATTTAGAATTAATTATTCATTATGCATAATTACATTAATTATGAACATATCAACTGAGGCATTAGTTAATAAATTGTTCATCAGAGTTTTGTTAGGTAATAATATTTATTACAATGTTAATAGTGCATTAGTCATTTGTCCCTGTGTAGTTATTTATTAACGACGGAACAGTATTCTACAGTGTCACTGAATATAAATATATGCTTAAACATTAAGATTTGTATCATGGAAATTACTGAAGTAGTCATTATCTAGTAGTAGTCAGGAAGGGGTGTCCCAATACTTTGGCAATACAGTGTATGTGAAGACAAATAGAGCTACGTGCAAATGTGACCTGTGCTGGCAAAATGAGTTCACAATGAGCAAATTTTAAAAAATTTGTTATTTTTATTTTTACATTCTCCATTAAAAGACCTTCAGAATTATGTATGAGTTGTTGGAATTGATTAAAAAATGACTGAGCAACACACTTTTAAAGTTGATTGAGTCGAAAGTCGGTTTGAGAAAATCGAGTTTAAGTTTTTTGAAGATTGAAATAAAAATAATTAGCAAGTGTATATTTTATTCCATTTTTTCTTAATAATAATTTCTTTTATTAATAATCACAGTATAGTATTTTATTTATCTTTGTTATTAAAATTATAAAGAAGAACAAATATAACAAAAGAAAAAATAACTTTTATTTTACATCTAAACAAAGTATTTTAATAGAAAAAACAATTAATCAAAAGATTAATTTGAAAAAATGAAAAAATTTCAGACCTCGGTATGCAAGAAACTTTACTGTAATGAGGATCTGATATAATGTTACATATCCAAAGTTTTTTCCCCAACAGTTCCCCAAATGTTCACTTAAGACATAACAGATTATGTTTATTGAATACTAAATACCGTAATTCTGTATATATTTATCAGATTGCGCTTCTTTATGTGGGCCGGATGAGAGTCGCCTTAAAAGAGTGGAATAAAAGGTACTCTTAGTAAACATACAAATAAAGATCATTTTTGAAGTTTAATTACTATTTGAGCATTATTAGAAAGCAATAAGCCCCAAGAACCCTTCAAGCCATGCCTAATAACCTTACTTGTTATAATTCACTGTAAACCATGGTTTCGTGGTTTATTTATTATAAATAATTATTCCATAACATAGTAGTTAATAAAAAATAAAACAGAGCAAATACAGTGTAATGATATTAATAAAAACAGTATTCTTCCACCAAACAATGTAGTTCCTCATAAAAGTTGTGGTTGTGGTTCCAACAAAGTAGTTGCCAAGCAACACACAGAAGTAAAGAAAGAGGTGTGTGTTTGTAGAGTAATTTACAACAGCTTTGAACACAGCCTCAACCAATCAGAATCAAGGACCGAACTATCCGGCTCATAAGAGGGGCTCACTAACACTTGTGAAAACCTCAAATTAGACCAAAATCTAAATTCTTTTAATTATTTGCCTGTAGCTCCTAAATTAGCTCTTTGCGATTCACACTCATTTTGCCAGCACTGGTCACAAGTATGAAAGGAAGTTTTAAAACCTACTCTGGCCAGCCTTCTAATGTTGACACGGTGAAGAGAGCAGCATGCCATTCAAAACGCTGTCAAAGTTTAAGTCGCGTTCATCCATAAGGGTGACCAAAGCACCATGTCGTGAAGAGCATGTTCCTGGTGTTGTATAAACATTCCCGAGAGCATCACCGAGAGAAAGGTAGATTTGAAGAGTTTTGAGATCTCAGAGTAAAGAAGGAAACTTCAACCATACCGCATTCTTCCCGCCATTTTGAGCGGTCTGCAGAAAAAAATTTCCGCCGATTAACAGAAAACCCACATTAAATTAAACCAGACTATAATTATCATGCATGCATAAATGCTGAAGAGAACCATCTGACCCAAAAGCTGAACAACCAATGCAGGCAAACATGAAATCCTGCATATCGGGACTAAAACGATGTTGCGGATGGTCTTGATGGCCACAAACACACACTGGACCACATGCTAAAAGGACAGCAAAGACATGATGAGGAACAGGGAGACATGCCATAATAATCCCAAACTAGACGCTTGAGACAACCTCACTTTGAGACCTTTAGTCGGCTTATGGCTCTTAAAGGTCTCCACCCTCAAGACCCTGAGGATTTTACCACCAATGGACTTGATCTTGAGAGAATGAGGACTGTAAAGAACATTTGTTTTTCCAAAACACCCCTATTTGTGGAAAATGCTAAAGTGTATGTAAGCTTTTCTATTGTTCTAAGTCTGCTTTATTTTATGTCAGAAAAAGGCCAAATTGTTTGAAATTTTACCCATTCCATGGACAGGGGAGACAACGACAACAATCAGGTCCATAAGATGTTGAAAGAATACTGCAGAAAGCCCTGTGTAAGAAGGCACCATACTGGTCATCTGCAGGACAAAGAAGCACTGAACCACACAGAATCAAAACCAACAAAACAGCTTCTTAGAACACACACCAAGTCCTCATCCCACCTTCAGCACTATCTCATGTAAAAACTGAAGTGAAGACATAATCAGCGAGGCTAGGACCTGAGCACAGTAAGAAAGGTAGCTGCTGAAGGCAACTGTAGGGAACAAGTAGATATAGGCAAGCAGGGATTGACTGGTTCCTGAAGGACATGGGTCGATGGGTCCCCTGCAGCCAGTGAGATACTGCAAGCAGGATGAAGAGGGAGGGGATGTTAGTGAAGGTTGTGCATTGATGATGCGCATGGAGAGTTTTACGGAACCTGAGCAAAAAATCAAAGGAAACCCCAAAAACAGTAGCTGTTTCCATCATCCCCTACTTTTCTTAGTGACATTTTAGTGCCAGTTTATCAGGAAGTGAAATTTGTTCTTGACTCATTTCCCAAATGTGATCCTGGAGCACAAAAGCAGTAGGGTCATTTTTTAAAATTGAGATTTATGATCGCCTGAAAGCCGAATAAATACGCCAATTGGTGTTGGTTTGTTAGGAGGACAATATATTGGAGATACCAATTTGAAAATCTGGAATAGAGGTGCAAAACAATCAAAATGCTGAGAAATCACCTTTAAATCTATCCAAATTAATTTCTTAGTAATGTATATACAATCAAAATTAAGTTTTGATATATTTATGGTAGGAAATTTACAAAATATCTTCATGGAACATAATCTTACTTAAGACTAATATAAAAAAATAAAATGGATAATTTTGACTTATGACTGGTTTTGTGCTCCAGGGTCAAATATACATTGCTAAGGTACTTAATTTGAACGATTTTCTTGATTTTTTGCACCCCCAGATTCCAGATTTTTTTCTGTATCTTGCCAAACATTGTCCCACCCTTAACAAACCATACATCAATGGAAAGATTATTTATTTATACCCTTAAGACTGGTTTTGTGGTCCACGGTCACAAATGTTGCATTTTGTTATATTTGGATCTTTAGATGAAACCTGGTTAGTGAAACTCCCAAATGTAATAGGGTACCAAATGGGTGAGATTTTACTTGTTCTGTGGGTCAAGATGAAGAAGGAACTGGCCTGCATGGGTACCACTGCTCCTTTGAGCTGCAGGTCTGCCATTGGACGAGGCCAGGGACTGAGGGGGACTGGCTCCTCCTCCCATCGCCACCCGGCCAACAAGTCAATCAAAACGCTGGACTGACCTAACGGTAAGCCATAAAACCTAAAACGCTAAATTATCCCTTGTTTTACCCTGGAAAATCAGCTGGAGGAAATGGATCTTAACTGCTCACATTTGATTCAAATTGCCACTTTGAGCTGCACGCTAAATAAAGAAACTCGTGAGTCAGATTAGCCTTAATTGTTTTGTAGACAGAATTGTCCAGATCTGGCATTAGTGTGATGTCAGTCGCACAATTGCTGCTTATTAAATAAATCAGTTATTTAAACTACAAAAGCAGGTCAATCAAGACATCGAAGGATTCCCACCTTTTATCGCTTGATTAACATTGAGACAGACGGCCTATATTAAGACTTACTGTAATGCACAGATCAATATAATGTTACACATCCAAAGTTTTTCCCCAACAGTTCCTAATGTTCTCTTAAGACATAACTTCTATGTTATGTGAATTCTTACTGTATTATTCTGAATTCTTCAGAATCGGCTAAAAACATTCTCTTACATCTTTATTTGAACTTCAACTTCTAACTCTATTCTAATTTTTTTTCTTAAAAAATTGCCCTTTTAAACCTTAAATCTATTCATTTACTTTAACTGTTTATCTCTTTAAACAAAACTAACACTATTTCTCTTTCTTTTTTATTCTATTTGTTTTTTTATTTATTAACAATACAAAAGCAAAAAGGCCTCTTCCATAGTTGTTCTATTCTTTTCTATTGTATCTGTTTTTTTATTTATTATATAATTTTAACTATTATGCTTTTCGCTTAACCTTAGTATCTTAGTTGTTGTTTATGAACTGAATGACTAAATGAAATAAATGCAAAATACATTTTAACACCATTTCATAATAACGCCTATGTTCAGTTAAGGAGCCGACCTTTTGGGAATTATAATCTTGGTTTCTGTTGCTGCTTTTGCAGCATTGTTTTCTTCCCTCTGCCTTATAGTAGGTTTTCTCTCACCAAGAACAAACTAAGATCAGAAAATGTCTGTAAAAGTCACTTTTCTGCTATTTGACCTTGGCACTCACCTAAGAAGTCTCTTCCGCTTTCCTCCTTGCCTTCTTCTTCTGCAGAGGGTCGAACTCTCTGCCTCGCCGTTATCCACCGCACAGGAAGACGCTCAAGAGGGGATATCTGCAGGTAACCGCCAGGAAAAATTCAATTCGCACCATATCACAGGCCATTTCCACATCTACACATCTGGTGTTGCATGAAGGATACAGTTTCCACAGATGAACAAGATAATAGAAATGCTGACCAGGATTCCAGGCATGGCAGGGACCTCCCGTGAGCCAAGATGCCATCATACATGACGGAATTCCAGCCTTCACCGGAGGATCAAAACAGAGACACTGGAGAGGCACTGTAAATCAAAATATCTTGCCATCATATCACATCAGCAAACATACAATTCTTTCACATCCCTTCTTCACCTCTGAGGCAGAAGTCTCCAAACTCATCCTTCAATCATCCTACTACTTGATCCTATTCCATCTCATCTCCTTCGCCATTTCTCCTGTAGTTGTCTTGCACTCACTCCATCATAACATAATCCCTCCACATGGTGTTTTCCCCATCATTAGACAGGTCAGATAACTCCACACTTAAGAAACCCACCCTTAACCCAACTCTTTAGAGAACTACAGACCGGATTCCTCTACCTTTCATTGCAAAAACACTTGAACGAAGTTGTGTCAAACAAAAGTTCTGACTTTCCACGAACAATTCCTGAAAGCAAACCAGTCTGGTTTCAGAAGTGGACATTCAACGACTGCCTTGCTCTCAGTTGTTGAAGCCCTGGGACTGGCAAGAGAGAATCCAAATCTTCAATACTTATCTTTTTGATCTGTCCACTGATTTGACACCGGCATCACCAGATCCCCCCGCAACCCCTATTGGCAAAGGGCACGAGGGAAACCGCACTCCAGTGGTTTGAGTCTTCCCATCAGATAGGTCCCCAAAGTATTTGGATAGGTGAGGTGTCCAAGTCACAAGATTTAACTACTGGGATGCCCTCAGGGCTCAGTTCTTGGACCACCTTTCTGTCTACATGGCATCATTAGGTTCGGCCATTCAGAAACATGGCTTTTCATACCATTGCTATGCTGATGACACTCAACCCACCCCTTTATTCCATCCCATGATCATCGTGCTGTCGTGATCTCAGCTGCAACAGACATTTCTTGTTGGATGAAGGACCATCACCTTCAACTCAACCTGCCAAGACAAAACTGCTTGTGGTTCCAGAAACCCATCATTTCATCACAATTTCACCATCCAGTAAGGACATCAAACCATAACCTTCAAAAAACAGCCAGAAACCTTGAGGCGATTGATGATCAGCTAACTTTCTAGACCATTGCTTAATTCCGTCCGTCCTGAGATTTGTTTATTCAACATCAAGAAGATGTTCTTCTTTTCAGAACATGCTGCACAACTCTGTTCAAGTTTTGTTCTGTCCATGCTGGACTATTGCAACACTCTCTTGGGTCTTCCAGCCAGTTCTACTCAAACATTTACAAATAATTAACTTGTTATAGCACTTGTATATCATTCTTTTTGTTGATTTTGATTGCTTCCATTGTCCTCATTTGTGTTGCTTTGATAAAAGCATCTGCTGAATTATTAAATGTAAATGTAATATGAATGAAAACTCACCTGGAAAACCGGGATCAGAGCCTGAGGAAAATTGTCAAAGTTGCTTCGCCTCACATTCTTCATCTGGAAAATTAAACTTCCCTCCAAAAAACCGCATCCAAGCAGGGCTAAGATGAGCGAAGAGGAAGAGGAGCAGCAGGAGCTAGGCTATGGATCGACGAGTTCAAGAGGACGCACAAGATTTGTTCAGTGATGTCCAGTACCCGAAAATCATGCACACCCCAGTAAATTCTGATGCAGCATGCATGCTTAGTTCCTTCACGGTGGTGTCAAGAATAGTGTTGGGTAACAAAGTTATTTAATCAGATTTCTTTTTTTAATAACCAAAAGTAACACATTACTTTTTAATTTTAGAAGGAAATATATGAGTTACTTTTTCAAATTAGTAACAACAGTTACATTGTTTCCATGTATTGACTGACAGCCTCTTTGTTGCCATGTTGAGAAATCAGGAGTAAGTGGAGCATTGAGTGTGAACAGATTTACTGTAGTTCTAGACTAAAATGAACATGTATTTACCATCCTCACATGCACAAAAACATATTCAGTGTTCTTCAAAATGAATAAAAAAGTCAAATGCTAACCAGAATATTATACAAACCTGCAATAATTAAAATGTTAAATAAGACAAATATAATTTATGTATTTAACCCATTCATTAACCAGTGTCTTTACCATTGACCTTCATGATCTGATTCAACCATACTAAGCAAAAAATAACACATTTATGTATTATCTTCTGTTACTGTTTAAAAGTGGTGAACTTTCTTGTCTTTGTTTCATATTCTTCATGTGATAGTTTGAGCTGGCCCCCACTGTACAGACATGAATCTACATTTCTCAGCCTGAGGTGTATTCACTTCCACTTTTTTGTTGGAGGTTTACAATAAAAAGAGGAACTTTTAAATTAAAAACAAAAAAAAGCAAGCCCTTTCAGATTTAAAAGTAACTCAAAAGTAGTAACATTAATTCCATTAAAAAAAACTAACGAATTAGTTATTTTAAGTACGTAATATTGTAATTACTTTAAAAGAACTTTCCAACATTGGCGGATCAGCACTTACTTTAAAGATCAGCAGCAATGCAACGGTATGGAGATCCCCATGACGACATAACATCCACCGGATCAATGATCCAAGGATTCCAAGACACCAAAGCAGTCAAACGTTAAGAGGGACATGAAGTAAGGACGGAGGCCCATCCTGCAATCTTCATAAACATCTCCACCGAAACAGAGACAACAGCACCTTATTGGTATTGTTGCAAAAAGATAAAAACAATACAAGTAACTAACTTAAATCAACTTTTGATAGTTTTATGTTGTTAACATTGTAATTTATTGTCAATTGGAGAATGTTAAAGACTTAAATGAATAGAAATTGTGAATATAACAATGTTTATTCCTTGTATTCCACAGAAGAGCAGAAGTCATAGAGGTTTGAAACATCTTGAGGGTGAGTAAAATGATGAAACAAGTTGGCTTCTGACTGAATTATTAGATAAAAGTAATGCAGAAAGTACACGCAGTAGTTTCAAAATATTAAAATGTAGTCTTGTTTGGGATATAAATGAGGAATGATGTAAGTGGCAGGACTGAACCTTGAAGTTGGTGAGAGACCGGCCAGACCGTAGGTTCTGTTGCAATTGCTGAGTGTTGAAGAACACCAACAAAAAATCACTAGCCAATGGAACAACCTGGACTTAAACCCATGACACATTTCCTCCTAAAAAACGGTTCCAGTTAATGAGCATGTCGAAGATGCACACACAGAGAAATTCAAAGAATTTGTAAAAAAAAAACATTTTGATATGAAGTCACATTCTAGAACTGATCGCCAACTCCAACAACATAATACATGAGTTTGTTGAGTGACGCTCATTAGAGGGTTTCTTGTCGGATCCATCCGAGTGGAAGCAGACCATGGAGACCAATCCCGACATGATTGTACCAGACTGATTTGAGCAATGGCTGTAGCCCAAAGTGTATTTATGAGTGTGGAGCATTGCCCTCCTGGTCATTGTCCAACCTCTGCCTGTGTGATCCACTCCATGTATCCCCTTCAGATCCTCACAAATCTGCTGACGCCCCCTCAGTTTCTGATACTCCCTCGAGAACTCTTCTCTCTCTCCAGTGAACTCGCTGACAACATTGAGAAGGACAAGTTGGGATAATTTACAGTTAAATTGCTCAGTGATATTCAACAAAATGAAATTTGCATTAATTATTAACCGCCATGTCATTCCAAACCCCAAGTCCTTCATCTTAGGAAGACAAACTAAGAGTTCAAAGCTCCAGAAAGGTAGTAAGGTCATTGTTAAAATACTCCAGTGACATCAGTGGTTCACAACCACTGATACAGAAGAGAAGAAATTGTTAAATAAAGTCGTTATTTTATTTATTTCTTCATTAAATCTTCCATTAAATTACGGGTTGGAACCAATTGATGTCACATGGACTATTTTAATGATGTCCTTACTACCTTCTGGCCTTGTAATGGGTTTCAGTCGTGATTGCCACGGTTTAAACAACAGAGGATGAGTAATTAATGACAGAATTTTATTTTGGGTGAACCATCCATTTAAAGAAGGTAATTGTAATTATGTTGGTTTGGCACAAGCCAACATACTGTTATGCTATTTAAACTTTCTTATTATGTTGGTTTGGCAAGCCAACATACTGTTATGTTATTTAAACTTCTTATTATTATTATTATATTCTTCTGAGACTATTTCCAAACGCTTACCTCCTTAGGGTTTTGGCCACAAGCCCCAAACTCAGAGAGACCTGGGCCCGTGTAGTTTTATGCTATATCTTTTAGACCGATCAGACTTAAGGTTTATTTATTATTAATTTTTATAAATCAGAAATTCCATAGACTCCCATTATCTGAGAAAAATTGGACTCTACAGGAGCAATTCCGGACTGAGGGAGGAGTCTGCCTTAGTTTCACTTTTAAATCGGTTAAAATACATATAAATACATGAATTTATTTCACTTGACAAGCTAAACCAACATATTTGAGTATTACAGGGTAGGGCTTTATTAAAATGTATATCTGGTCACAGAACAGAGAGAAAGACGAGAGAGAATTCACCGCCCGCTCAGCAGTGGTCTCACAGCTGGCTCACAAACAAACCAATTTATTCTTGTTTAAGACCCTTTAAAATAAAATATTACAGGATTGCACACAATCCACCCATTAGAACAAACCAAGAGGTAAAAGAAGGTGTTTTTCAGCTGTTGAAGTTGAAAATGAACGATTTGGTCAGTCTTTGACAATAGGAGCCTGCGGGTTCTCCTGCACCTGCACTAACGAGCTCACAAGAAGCAAATTTATTCTTGTTTAAGACCTTTAAAAATAAAATATTACAGCGGTAACAATCCACCCATTAGAACAAACCAAGAGCTAAAAGTGGGGTTTTCAGCGTTGAGTTTGAAAATGAACGATTTTGCATCAGTTCTTTGACAGCGGTTGCATCAGCTTCTTGACAGGGAGACGGCGCGGTTCTCGGCAGTGACAAACGAGCTCGCAAGAAACGAATTTACTTGTTTAAGACCTTAAAAAATAAAATATTACAGGATTGCACACAATCCAACCCATTAGAACAAACCAAGAGCTAAAAGGTGTTTTTGGGCTGTTGACGTTTGAAAATGAACGATTTGTATCAGTCTTTTGAAGCAGACGCCGTTTCTCGTGCAGTCGCACCATGAGTCCACAACAAACGTATTTATTCTGTTTAAGACCTTATAAAATAAAATATTCAGCGATTGCACACAATCCACCCATTAGAAGAAACCAAGAGCTAAAAGTTGGTGTTTTTCAGCTGTTGAAGTGTGGAAAATGAAGGATTTGCGTCATCTATTTGACAACGCGAGACCGGGCTTCACAACGACCCTCACAACAAACGAGTTCATTCCCTGTTTAAGACCTTTAAAAATAAAATATTACAGCGATTGCACACAATCCACCCATTAGAAGAAACCAAGAGCAAAAGTTGGTGTTTTCAGCTGTGAAGTGTGGAAATGAAGGATTTGTCATCTATTTTGACAACGCGAGATCGGGCTTCACAACGGCCTCACAACAAACGAATTTATTCCTGTTTAAGACCTTAAAAAATAAAAAAATATTACAGCGATTGCAAACAATGCAACCATTAGGAACACACCCATCGGCTAAATTCAGATTTTGTGAGCTGGTAAATGGTGAAATTGAATGATTTGCAGCAGACTCTTGACGGCTCGAGACTCAACACTGGCATGGGGAAAAGGTCTACATACTGAAACTACAGCCTTTACATTAAAACACCCAGGAATCGACAAAACAATTAGAAGAATATATTATAGAGAAATGAGTGCGTGAGATATTTTTTTTGTCTTAGGCAGAAAAGACATTGCATCGATCTCGAAAGTTACAGAGGACGCTGATTCTTTTTTTTCGCAAGACAAATCATTCGCCTTGGCAGCTTTTTTTATTGTCTTATTTTGTATTTAATAATAAATATTATGAAAAAATATAACTGTTGTAATTTGTCATCATTATATAGTTTATGTATTATAATTGTAAAAAAATTTATCAACTCCACATAGTTATCATTCATCACTACTTGAAATGTAAGTTGAAAAATAAACTCTTAAAGATGAAAATAAGATACAGAATCAGTAAACTTGATTTTAATGTGGGTTATTATCAGTGAACTAATCATTAAACATTTGTAATCATTCAAAAAATATTGGCTCCCTTTCATAATGTTGTTCAAAATGAAGACCACAATGCTAATGATATCCACACGATGGCCACAGGATAGCTAATACTTCAATATTGTTCAAAGATTTGAAAAATGTTTCATTTATGTGTATAAATATAAAATGCATATACATGCATTCTATTTTCATAAACTTTAAAAGCTCTATATAGTATTTATGCAAAACTGTAATCCCCTAGTACCATTACTTTTTTTCATTTTAATAGTATTGACAAATATTTTCTGTTATCACACATAAAGTAAAAGGGAAACCATATTAGTTATCTATTTTCATATCTATTTTCACCTTGACTTAAACCACATTGTTTCTTTTACCTTCTGTGTTGTTGCCTACAATACTTCAAGTTAGAGGAATGGAAATGCAAACAGGGGAAAAAGGCATACCTATTTCTCGATGCATCTATCCCAACCTGTTGAAGCTGTTGTCATAGCCTAGGCTTTTATTGGAAAGAAAACAGAAGGGTCCATTGAAAATACTGTTGGAAGATTTTTTTCCACCAAGGAGCTCAAGAAGGTTGGAAACAAGTACATGGCTCTTGGCCCAAGGCTGTCCAACATCAAAGTTAGTTCACTAACTTACATTCTAGTTTTTATTATTTTTCGGAGACAAATTTCCAAACGCATTCCTCCTAGGGTTTTAAAGCCACAAGCCCCAAACCTGCAGAGACCTGGCCCCGGGTTAGTTTTATGCATATCTTTAGACTGATCAGACTTACAGTTTATTTATTATTAATTTTAAAAGTCAGAAATTCCCATAGACTCCCATTTCTGAGAAAAATTCCTCACAGGAGCAATTCCCGGACTGAGGGAGGAGTCTGCCTTAGTTTCACCTTTAAATCGTTAAAAATCATATAAATACATGAATTTATTTCACTCTGACAAGCTAAACCAACATATTTGAATATTACAGGGGTCAGGGCTTATTAAAAATGTATATCTGGCACAGAAGAGAGAGAAAGACAGAGAGAATTCACCTTGTTCAAGTTAGTGGTTACAACGGGCCTCACAAACAAACTAATTTATTCTTTGTTTAAGACCTTTAAAAATAAAATATAAGCAACAATCCAAACCCATTAGAACAAAACCAAGAGCTAAAAGAGGGTGTTTTTGAATGGTTGAAGTTTGAAATGAACCATTTGGCTTTTGACAAGAGACGGGCGCTTCGAAATGACACAACGCGGTCGCAAGAAACCTAATTTATTCTTTGTTTAAGACCTTAAAAATAAAATATTAAGGACGCACAATCCACCCATTAGAACAAACCAAGAGCTAAAAGTGGGTGTTTTCAGCTGTTGAAGTTTGAAAATGAACGATTTGGCGCAGCTCTTTGACAGCCCAAGACAGCGTGCTCACAACGACTCACAACAAAGGAGTTTATTCCTGTTTAAGACCTTTAAAAATAAAATATTACATGGATTGCTCACAATACACCCATTAGAAGAAACCAAGAGCTAAAAGTTTGTGTTTTTCAGTTGTTGACGCTTTGAAAATGAACGATTTGATCAGTCTTTGAAGCCGAGATCGGCGGGCCTTCTGCAGCGATAAGAAGCTACATCAAACTAATTTATTCTTGTTTAAGACCTTATAAAATAAAATATTACAGCGATTGCAAACAATCCAACCCATTAGAACAAACCAAGAGCTAAAAAGTGGGTGTTTTTCAGCCTTGAAGTGTGGAAAATGAAGGGATTTGGCCATCTATTTTGACAACGCAGACCGCTCTTTTACAAAAGACCCTCACAAAAACGAAGTTTATTCATCTTTAAGACCTTTTAAAAATAAAATATTACAGCGAAATTAAATCCACCCATTAGAAACACACCAACTAAATTCAGATTTTTGTGAGCTGATAAATTGTAAAATTGAATGATTTGGCAGGCAGACCTCTGACGGCTCGAGACTTCAACACTGGCATGGGGAAAAAGGTCTACATACTGAAACTATAGCCTTACATTAAAAACTCCGGAACATAAAAAAACAATTAAAAGAATATATTATAGAGATTAAAATGAGTGCTGGTGAGATATTTTTTTGTCTTAGGCAGAAAAGACATTGCATCGATCTCGAAGTTACAAAGGACGCTTGATTCTATCTTTCGTGCAAAACGGACAAATCACATAAAAGAGTATTTCAAAATACATAATAGTTTGCTAATATAAACAAAACAGCACATGAATATAAACTGTAGAAAATAAACGAAATGGATCATGATAATTGGATTTGAATATTAAAGTGACAGATTTACCAGCTGCTTTCTGTTTTCAATTTTAATCTATAAAAAACAGAAAATCATTCTGTCTTTGTTTTTTTTGTATGTCTATATTTTGTATTGTCAATTAGTAAATATTATGAAAAATAACTGTTGTAATTTTGTCATCATTATATAGTTTATGTATTATAATTGTAAAAAATAATTTTATCAACTCACATAGTTAATATTCATCACTGTTTGAAAATGTAAGTTGAAAAATAAACTCTTTTAAACATGAAATAAGATACAGAATCAGTAAATTGATTTTAAGTGGGTATATTATCAGTGAACTAATCATTAAACATTTGTAATCATTCAAAATATTGGCCCTTTCTATAATGATGTTGTTCTAGAAATGAAGGCCACAATGCTAATGTTATCCAGACGATGGCCACAGGATAAGCAAAATACTTCCAATATCTGTTCAAAGATTTTAAATTGTTTCATTTATGTGTATAATATAAAATGGCTATACATGCATTCTATTTTCATAAACCTTTAATAAAGCCCAATATAGTATTTATGCAAAAACTGTAATCTCCTGGTACCATTATTTTTTTCTTATTTTAATTAGTATTGACATCATATTTCTGTTATCACACAAATAAGAAAGGAAACTTATTAGTTATGTATTTTCATATTGTCAATATAATAGTACTACATAAGGACCTATAAGCTGTTGTCATAGCCTAGGCTTTTTATTAGAACAAGAAAAAGCAAGGGTCCCAGAAAATACCGTTGTAGGTTTTTTTTTTTTTTTGCAGCAAGGAAGCCTCAAGAACGCTGGAACAAAGTAATGTAGCTCTCCCAAGGCCAAGCTCAACATCAAAGTTAGTTCACTAACCTTTACATTCTAGTTAACTTAGTACCCCAAGTCAAAAGTTGGGACACACCTACAATCTTTCCATTATTCAAAATGTGGACAATATGAGAACGATACTAATTAGAAGACCACAAATGTTTGACTTACCTCCACAGAACCCCCCCAGAACCAGATTAAGATGAAGAACAGCCCAAGAGGATCAGAGTCACAAAATACAGCCAGGGCACCATTTCAATCGCTGCCATTTACCTATATTAGGTCAAGATTTAGCGCTTGCATCCCCATAAGTCCCTTATCTCAGTGGTTCCTAAATATTTGATGTCTCCTTATCTGACACACCCATTTCAAGTCTTGAGTCTGACAAGCTGATGAGTTGAATAAAGTGTGTTGCTGGGGAGAAATGCAAATGTCCAGAGTTGGGGAACTGCAGGGTTGGGAACCATGCCTTTGTGTAACCTGTGATCACTGACCCAGTACAGAACATCCGTCTGTGCCTGAGTGGTGATGCATGGTATACCGTGGAGCATGGAAAATCCGATTGTCAAAGTGGGTAATGCCATTTTTCGCCGGCCAACCACCCCGACACTCGGTTCCATTAGAGTGCAGGCCTTCCATTACCGCCTGAGCCGCATGGAGCGCTTGCACATCATCCCCCGTGGCGATGATATCTGGACATGAAGAGCATAGATCATGAACCTACATTTTTATTTACTGAAGATAAAATATCAACATCAGTTGACGCCAGTTTTGGACATCAAATTAATGTTGACATTAGGGGTCAGATTTACTAAACAGGGAAAATTAGCTGAGAGTGCAATTCCAAAAATGAAAATTTCTGCATGTGATATACTGAAAACATGCAAATTAAAGAAAACAGTTGCAACATCTCATTTACATAACGATCAACGCAATATACCAAACTCAGCGAAATTAGCATATTCACAAATAATCCAAGCCAATGCTCATTAGGTGTGGGTGATCTACTTGCAACACAGACACAAAAAAGTTTAAGATATGCTTTTTTGAGCATTAAATAATGGCGAAATACCAGTAATTTGACGAGAAACGCTAGTAAATCATGTGTGATTCATTTTAATACTCTCCCAAAAATTTTACTGCCTGAAAGGGAAACTCTACAAATGGATATTCAATAAGTTCATACCTGTCCATACGCTTTCAGTGCTAATTTTACTGTAACGCCTTTAGTAAATCCTGACAATACTATTTTAACATCAACAGACGCTTTGTGCTGGCATAAGCTGTTAGTAAATCAGGCCCTAGAACTTGAATTGACACTAAATTTTGGTCACCTGACATCGCAACCAAAATTGTACCAAATATTAACATCTTAGATGTTTTGTGCCTCGTTGGTAGATTTTGGTTTTGTAAATTCACTTCAGCTAAGAGAGTTTCCCAAATCTGCCTCATTTCACCCACCAACATGGTAACATGTTTTATGCATTTTGCATTTGAAAAGCTCCAGGCCTATGATGCATGTGAGATGGTGACCAGAAGAAGACCAGCAGAGAGATGTGGAACAGGGGCATGGATTTGAGAATGGAGCTCATCACCACCTGCAGGCCTGGGAGGAGATATGCACTTGAACCAGCCAACTCAAGAAATGTGACAGGTGAGCAGAGGAAGGTGATTGGCACTTACTGGGGACCCCAGAGACCAGCCCTCAGGGGTCGAGGACTCTAAACGCCGGAGGGCTTTCATGCCAAACCCGCTTCTTTCTGTTCCATCGCTCCACGCCCTGATGTTATTGATGAAGTCCACCACCCACAGTGAACAACCTGAGAGGCATCACACAGTTAGTGTTTGTAATTGTGTAGGATTTTCTGTCCATAATCAGGAGTGGTGTGTGTGTTCACCCCATTGTCACAATGACAAAATCAATATATTCCAGCAGTTCCAAAATAAGCATCGGTATGAAAGAGAAGCCCGTATGCTACGCATCTTCAGGAAACATTCCATAGTGAATATGATGAGAAAAAATGTACTCGACTCTCCTGTGAAAGTACACACAACAAAAAACATTGAGATGAATGGAGCTGTCAAAGCACACTTCAGTACAACCAACCGCACAAGTGTTTGGTGTCAATTGTGGCTTTTCTACTCAGAACATTTTTGTTTTGACTCTGAATATCTGTCTCAACATGTCTTTTACATTCTGGCAACTGACACACGCCAAATTTGGTGGAAACATGATGAAGAGATGCTAGAGCCTGACACTTTCCTCTGGTTTCAGCTGAGGCATTTTGAAAACGACCACTCCGGCACAGGACACTGTGAATTTTACAGCCAACATGGCATTTAGCTTGAAGTGAACACTGTTTGTTTCTATTGACATACAGTATACTGACTGTATACTCTAAATAGATAGATAGATAGATAGATAGATAGATAGATAGATAGATAGATAGATAGAAAAAAAGACAAAATGCATTACTTTATTACCATTGAAATGCTTTGAAGTTGACCTGATTACAAAATGAACAATCTGACATATCAAATCTGTACAAAGCACAACATCCTAGATAACACTGTAGTGATGAGAGAGTGCTGCAGACGTGAGAGCATATAGTTTGAGTTTGTGGCTAATTTTAAAGCTGCCCACACATGCAGAGCGCCCAGCTGCTGCAGTCAAGCACCTGTTTCTTCAGTCACCTTGTCAAGGTCACGATGCTTACAGTGGTTTAGTGGGATGACTATCAGGCATTAGATGTCAGTTATTCTGCCAAAAGGCTAACTTAACATGGATTATTTGGGATATAGTTCAATGTCAATGTTTTATATATACAAGAACTTTATATATACATGTGGAAACATTTAAATAAACCATATTTTATTAAACCATCTCAGCAGATGAAGACTGTATAATAAGGGTGTTTGGGGTAGAGTCCGTAGGGTAGGGATTCACAGCCTTGGAAGGGTTATCTGGAGGAGGTATGAGGGGTGGTCATAACGCTTAGGCTGCCTCTAGGAGGAGCATCCAGGCATGGGGACAGCTTCATGAGGAGTGCATGAGGGCGTGATCCAGCAGGCTAGGGCGTCCTTAGGGAGAGATCCAGGCATGGGCTGGCCTATAGTAAGAGTGTGGAGGGTGGTCCATAGGTGAGTGCGTCCTTAGGAGGATCCTAGGTACTGGGGGTCACATACTGAGGAGCATAGGGGGGTCCATAGCTTGGGTGTCTAGCAGAGTCCGGGGCACTGGGGAAGCTCATATGCGCGAGAGAGCAATAGATGGGCGGGTCCAGTAGTCTAGGGGCGCGGTCTCAGGAGGATCCACATGCTGGGAGCGGCCATAGCTGAGGGAGCAGAGGGTGGATCCATGGCCTGGGGGGGCCAGGAGGAGTCCACAAGGCATGGGGAAGGGCTTAGCGAGGCGTCGAGGATGCATAGGGCTATCCATAGCCTGGGGGAAGGGGTCTAGGAGAGTCCACGGGCACTGCAGGCTGGCCTATATGTCAAGAGTGCATGAGGGCGTATCCATAGGTAGAGTGTCTCTTAGGAGGAGTCTCAGGCATTGGGGAAGGTCCATATGTGAGGGAGGAGAGGGTGGTCCATAGTTGGAGGGGGCCTTGAGAAGTCCATACAGGCATTGGGGATGTAAGCTTAAGAGATGCGTGAGGGCGGATCCACAGGCAGGGGGCTCTTCAAGAGGAGTCCACATGGTACTGAGAGGCTCATAAGGAGGGAGTGTCATGAGGGACCAGCGGTGGGGCATGCTTGGCAAGGAGCCACAGGCATGGGGAAGGGTCCATCGTTGAGGGAGTGCATGAGGGCGTGGATCACAGGCTGAGCAAGTCCTAGCAGGAGTCACAGGTATGGGGAAGCGATCCATGCTGAGGGAGTGCATGAGGGCGTGATCCATAGTCTTAGGTGTCCTAGGGAGCCACAGGCAATGGGAAGCTGGCCATTGCTGAGAGGAGGCATGAGGGCGTGATCCATAGCTGGGGGGGCAAGTCTTAGGAGAGTCCAGTGCATGGGGGAAGGCTCATAGTTAAAGTGGTGAGGGCGTTCCAGGTCGGGTGCAGTCTCAGCTAGGATAACAGGGTAAGGCCTCATAGCTCGAGAGCATGTCAGGCGGGTCCATAGGGCTAGGGGCAGGTCCTGGATGATCCTGCCAAGGTGCTGGGGAAGCTGGCCTACATGTCAGAGAGCAGATGGCGTGGTCCATGGTCTAGGGGCGGGTCCTAGGATGATCCCACAGGCACTGGTGGAAGGCTATAGCTGAGGAGTGGCATGAGGAAGGATCCATAGCCTGGGGCGGTCTAGGATGAGTCCACAGGATTGGGAATGGCTAAGCCAAGAGTGCAGTGAGGCGTTCCAGGTAGAGTGTCCTAGGAGGAGTCCACAAGGCATGGGAGCTGCCATACGCGAGGGAGTGCATAGGGCGTGGTCCATAGCTGTAGTCCTTAGAGTGAGTCCAAGTACTGGGGAAGGCTATACAGCCAAGAGGTGCGTGAGGGGTTCCATAGGTGAGTGCGCTCAGGAGGAGTCCACAGGTACTGGGGAGTCATTCAATGCTGAGGAGCGCATGAGGCGTGGTCCAAGTCTAGGGGCAGTCTCAGGTGAGATCCACATGGCATCTGATGGCTGGCCTGATAGTCAATGAGAGCTAGGCGAATCCATCTAGCAGGTGCGGTCTCTCTAACGAGGAGTCCAAGGCATCATGGGACCATGACTATTGAGGAGCATGATGAGGCGTACCATAGCCTGGGGGGCAGTCCTTAGATGAGTCCCAGCACTGGGAAGGCCTATACGTCGAGAGCAGGCTTGAGGCAGTGATCCATAGTCTAGGGGTTCTTAGGGTCGGAGTCTTCAATGGCACTATATGTGGCTGGCTACATGTCAATAAGGGAGGGGCGTGATCCATAGGCGTAGGGTGCTCACGAGGAGTCCATACTGGGGAATGGCTCTATGCCGAGGGATGCAGAGGCGTGGTCCATAGTCTGGGGGTCTCTAGGATGAGTCCCAGGCATCGGGGAATGCCTATACAGTCGAGGAGCAAAAATGAGGGCGTATCCATAGCTGGGAGGTCCTTAGGAGGAGCCCAAGGTACTGGGGAACCTATAAGCAAGAGTGTGCATGAAGTGGTCCAAGGTCTGAGTGCTCCCAGGAGAGTCCAAGGTATGGGGAATCTTCCTTATACCGAGGAGCGCAGAGGGCGTGTCCATAGCGGGGGGCGTCCAGGAGAAGTCCACAGAATGGGGAAGGGTTTATAGTTAAGAGTGTGGGCGATCCATAGGTGTAGGGTGGTTCCAGGGAGATCGGAAGAAGGGCATGGTAAGAGGATGAGGGGTGATCTAAAGGCTTTAGGGTGCTGCCTAAGCAGGAGTCCAATAGGCATTGGGGAAGGGTTCCTTTGTGAGGGAGCAAGGAGGGTGGTCCATAGGCTCATGGGTCTCAGCAGGAGTCCACAGGTCTGGGTGCTGATTCACGTTGAGGGAGCATGAGGGTGGTCGTATTGGTCTTATATAGGTTTGGTGAGAAAGACCCACTTTGCTTGGCTTGGTGATTCTCCCAGGCATGGGATGAAACAGCCAGAGCTCAAGGTTTGGAAAAGATTGGTGAGAGGATGTGATTTCAACGGTCTGAGAGAAATGTTCAGGAAAAATAAAAACATTCACCAAACATCAAATTATTGCTCGCTTCTGCAGTTAGAGTTATAGACATAATACTGCGTAATGAACAATGTCTGTGTGTGTTGATGACCCAAGTCTCAGTGTGGTTTTTGGTGTAAGCAGATTTCTCTGAGCTTAGATGTCTGTATTTAGTGAGCTGATTGACAGATGTTCCTCAGAATGTCAGATGCCGCTGGAACACGACAACACACCCTCATCAAGCCGAAAGTGAATGAGTTCATTAACTAGCTATTATCTCATAGTTCATTTTTCAAACACTTTGATAACTGCATATTTGGCAACCTTTTATAATGAATGATTTTAAATGGTAAACTTATTTTAAATGGTGAAAATGGCAAATCAAGATTTTTATTAGTCTTTTTTTTTGGAGATTTACTTGAGATGAATTTTGATACTTAACTGAAGCTATGACTAAGAATTTTGTTTTGTAATTTCTTAAATTATTTTATTATTTTTATTTATTTTATATTAGAACATTTTTATTTATAATTAATTTTATTGATTTTACAGCTGTTTAATATTTTAGTCAAAACCATGTTGCACTACCTTAACCTTTTATAGTTTGAGTATGATTTTACATAAAATGAATACTTTTATTCATCAAAAAACACATTCAATTGATCAAAATTGACAGTAGAGACATTTATATATATATCACACAATTATATATATATATATATATATATATATATACATATATATATATATAGTATATATATAGTTATATATATAATATATATATATATATATATATATATATAATATATATATATATATATATATATATATATATATATATATACATATATATGTATATATATATATATATATATATATATATATATTAGTGCTGTCAAATGATTAATCATGATTAATGACATCCAAAATGAAAGTTTTGTTTACATAATATATGTGTATATTTATTATGTATTTATAATACACACACAAACAGTATATATTTTTGAAAAATATTTCCATGTTTATATTTATGTTAATATAATAGTATAATAATAATATTATATATAAATATTTTAAATGTATAAACTAACATATTTCCTAAACATAGTAATGAATGTGTGTGTATTTATGTATACATAATAAATATACAAAAAATACACACATATATTATGTACAATAAAAAACATTTATTTTGAATGTGATTATTCACCATTAATCGTAATATATATATTATATATTAGTGCTGTCAAATTCTTTATGTATATATATATATATATATATATATATATATATATATATATATATATATATATATAGTATTGCAGAATGACTTTTACATATTTTAATAATGTGCACTAAATTACAACCTGATTAGCTGACCGGTTTAGGTGATTATTTTAACACAGAAAACGCTTAAATAAAACACATTATTGTAATTAAAATCATTTTCTGTTTTCCATTAAAGGATACTCTCCCACTCTACAATGTTTATGGCAGGCCTCATGGAAGGGGTTCTTCAGCGAGGGAAGAGAGGGATCACCGTCCTGGTTTCCACCTGTGGCCTGAGCTCTTGAGTTTCTCTCTCTCGCTCTCCCTCTTGAGCTGCCTCCTCATCCATGATGAAGGTGCTCCATGGGTGCTTCACCACGCCTCCATGATCCCGATCAGAACCAGAGCAGGAGGCGCAGGAATCCTCGAGATCAGGTACTTGGCCTGAAGTTCACTATAGTCCTGTGGCTGAAAAATGAACGTGTCCCCACCATCCACTTCTTCCATCTGTCTCTCTCTGTCTTTCTGTCCCTCAATCTATCTATCTCACTGTCTCGCTTGCTCTGTGTTGGTTAGTACTTGCAGCTGTCTGACTTAAAAAATAAATATAGACAATGCGTGTCACTCAGTTTAAGTGTGTGTTCGGGGACAAACAGAGCATGGTATAGTCATGGTCACAGAGACATAGATAAAAAGGCAGGACATTCATGCAGTCATAACTTTGGAATGTTCTCTTGGCTTGTTCCGCTTGGGCTTTGTGACATCACTTCGAGTTGCTAAACCAATCAGCTCACAGATGAGTCACTGTCAACTCTTGGTTTGCTTTTGGTTTATGAGCTTTTTCTGATTGTGCCAATCATTCCTGAGTCTCTTATCAACTATAAAATGTCGTGAGATACGTCAAGAACATTTCTGGGTCATAAATTTGATTTATGTTTGTTTGCACGTAAAATGATCAACTAAATCAGGCAAAATATCTGAAACTCATCAAAATGAGTAACAAGTTGTGTGGACTCAAATAGAAATGATTGAAATGATTCATACAGCCAATCTGATCAAACTTAAAAATTTAAGGCAGCAGCTTTGTTTATGAACATGTGGAATACAGTCATTTAAAAAAAACAGAAACAAGACTACAATCAATGTATCTCTAAGTAAAAAAATAGCCCCATTCCAAGTATAATTTAAGATTTATTTGAATAAAAAAAGTGTTAAAATCACAGTTCACATGATCACATGAGAATGCAAGAGCAGAAACCGGTGTCGTGGTTGATTTCTAAGGCTTTTTTAAGGCCATGACCCCTGTGCCCTCATGTCCCAGTCTGAAAACACACTACATCATGCTAGTCAACTAAAATGGCACTCTTGTGCCATATTCAACGATTTCAGAAGATTTCATTACTTTATTGAAGACCAAACTTAAAGGTCAACTCATGACAATGCTAAAAATAACATTATTTTTGTGTATTTGGTGTAATGTAATGTGTTTATATCGGTTTAAGGTGCAAACACACCTTCTGAAATGCATCGATTTTACAAAGCTCATCATTCTGAAAGCTTTAGGTGTGCTCTGACTCCTGCACCATATTGCAAAATGTTATTACAATATAAAATAATGGTTTCTATTTTAATATCCTTTAAAATATAATTTATTTCTGTGATGCTAAGTTGAATTTCCATCATCATAACCAGATAGTGTCACATGATCTCTCAGAAACATTCTTAATGTGCTGATTTATTATTGAATTATTAATCTTAGAATAGTCGTATTGCCAATATTCTTTTGAAACTGCGATATTTCTTACAGGATTCTTTTGATGAA
Organism: allo-octoploid hybrid of Carassius auratus x Cyprinus carpio; assembly: GCA_024542945.1. Taxonomy (NCBI): domain Eukaryota; kingdom Metazoa; phylum Chordata; class Actinopteri; order Cypriniformes; species allo-octoploid hybrid of Carassius auratus x Cyprinus carpio. The sequence goes on from CM045072.1 coordinate 919,546, forward strand.
TAAAATGTTAAAAAAGAATAGCATTTATTCAAAATATAAATCTTTCTAACAATTTAACACATCCTGTTGAATAAAAGTTTGAATTTCTTTAAAAAAAAAGAAAGAATAAAATTTACTGACCCCAAACTTTTGAACGTAGTGTATATTTTCAGAAAATATTTCTATTTTAAATAAATGTTCTTCTTTTAACTTTTATTAATCAAAGAATCTTGAAAAAGTATCTCAGGTTCCAAAAAAATATTAAGTAGCACAACATTGATAATTCTAATAATAAATCAGCATATTAGAATGATTTCTAAAGATCATGTGACACTATTTAATATAATTAATGTATATTAAAATAGAAAAACATTATTTTATATCGTAATAATATTTTACAATATTAAATTTTTGTTCTTTTTTTTTTATCAAATAAATGCAGCCTTGATGAGCAGAAGAAACTCCTGTAAAACAATCATTCTGATCCCAAACTTTTGAATGGTGGTGTATGCACAAACAGTTTGTTACACTCCAAAGACAAAAGAAAACTTGCAATTGCATCATAATGACCCCTTAAAATAAACTATGTAATTATCAAATCTTAACTTTTGAATTACCAATTGTGCTTTCTACATCATTAAAACACATGCTAATATCTGATAATCACAACGCTTTTGGTGGTACAGGATAAAAGCTGTGCATGAACAATGTTTTCCGTGACATCTTAACTCCCGATAGACTCTCAGAAGATCACTCAGAAACGGAAAGCGGCGACGCCTCCATTCTGCCCTGCCCGATTCTCCACCAGATCCTGCAGGTACTTGATATAGCATCGCAAGCAGAGTCTCCACTTTGCTCAGCCGCCCGTGGTCCCTAGGCAGGTGGTGGTCGCGAGTTTACGATCCCTGGTTTACGCGACTTCACATCAGCCATGCTCACGCCATGGCTTCTGGATGAAGCGGTCAAGGGACATTCAGAATGCCAAAGCTACCATGGAATGGCGAGGTAGAGCAGCAGCAACGCTACAGTAGGATCTATCATAGACTCGCTGGTCAACGTGGGTCGGGTATAAAAAACACCGCAATGCGCGATCTCGCGTGAACGCATTCCTCTGTAACCACCGGGGGCTTACAGTACTTGCTGCTTCTGGCCAAATGGCAATGAGAGTCCTGGAGGGATGCATCCATGTTGAGATGAGGTGCACAAACTCAGAGTTAGCTCGCTCGCTTGTTCGAGACCTAAAGCCACGCCCAAGGAAGTGTCTCTAAGACTGGACGGATTAAATTGCATTCCTGAGGTGAGGGAAGCATCGCCCTTCCTCGCTTAAATCCCAGACGCCAGAAAACGGGCTTCTGCTGCTCTTTGAAAGCCCCTGTGAAGGATTTCGGAGAGACAGACAAGAGTTTAGGCCAGAAGACTTCAAACACACTTCAGATTAACTTAATAACTGTTTTGTCTGAGGTTCAAATGCACGGATAAGCCCAATGGACGGTCCTTGCAATTAACACGGATTTGACATGAAATACAGACCTAAAAGACCCAAAACGTAGTTCTGTGATCGCGAACGCTATCTGTGCATCCACTCTACGCATATCAAATAATAACTGATTTATTAACAGAAATCTGAAGTTAAATAGGGTTTGATACGGGCACAGGTGAAGTATGTACCACGATCGCATGCTTGTATTGGGGTGCTAGATAAAAGCGCAGTGTCAGTAATCCGCCTCTAATTCACGCACATTGTGTACTACACAAGAGTTAGAGGAGGAAAGCAGAATGTGTCTCGAGGATTAATAAGCCTCTGAAAGAAAAATAAACGGCTGATCTAATCCCTCATTGTGTTTCCAATTTAAAGACATATCTGCGCTTGTCTTGAAGTGATTTGGAGCTCGAGGCTAAACATTAAATGATGTCTAATCTGTCTTTCAGTGGAAATCCCTCAGCTGTGAAGTGGTGTCAAATTGGACTGATTAAGGAGAAAAGATGGAAGCAGTGGAGAAATTATGAATGGAAACATGTCAGAGACTTTTCATGTGAGTACAAAGAAAGCCGCGAAAACAATCCTGCTTGCTCTTCTTGTCTTTTATTGTCAAGTTAGCTGATGCAGCTTTTGCAGACCACATTAAAATACACTGAAAAATAAATAACATGCAGCACCAGTTCCAGCATATTAGTCTCTTATTCAATAACACAGATATAACTGTTTAAAGATGTACAATTGCAAAGCTTTTAGAAAACAACTGAAGAAAAATGTAAAATAAGCACAAAAGCTGAAATACCAAAATTGTACACTATATTCTATAATATATATATATATATATATATATATATATATATATATATATATATATATATATATAATAACAGTATTTATATAATATTTATGTATTACATACTGCTCATTTAAATCAAAGTTTAATGCAGTATTAAAGTAGTTTAGATACAGAAGTAAAGCATCTTGTTCTGCACCAACATCTGTTAAATGTTTCCATACAGATTCATTCTTAAAATGCAGCGATCAGTCAGTGTTTAGTTTTAATTTAATGTTTACTGTAATATTACAGGCACAATGAAACAAAAGTAGCTGGTGTTGAGGAGACTGGACGGTCTTTACCTGAGAGGAAGAGGGAGCTGGTTCTCCTGTTCAGTGTATCTCCACACGCACCTGAGTGATGTTACAGGTGAGCTCTCAGCTAGCTCACCGCGCCGCCCCTCCGTGGTGTGTGTGTGTGTGTGTGTGTTTACACCTGACATGAGCATTTCAAAGGCAGGATGAGCCTCAGGAAGTCGGCAGAGATGGATTTTGTTTTGTGTTGAGTCTGAAATTACAGCGGGTGCAGAAGCTGCAAGGGCTGTTTACTGATCTCAGATCTGTCATCCAGACGCTGAAACACACACAACACACAACACATTCGTCCTGGAAAATGACTGGAGCTGTGACTGTCGCGCTCAGATTCACAGATGATGATGGTGATGAAGGTTTCATATCTTCCCGTGTCTTTAAGCGTGAAGCGCTGTATAATGAGTGTATGATCGCTGTGCTTCCTCTTCCTCTGTGTATGAAGATATGCGGTCAGATTAGCAGCCATGCACAAAACATTCATTTGACATAATAACAGAGTTTAATCACATGCTTTTATTACCGTCTGATATCAGAACAAACGTAGACATATAATAATTAATCTAAAATGCTGCTAAATTTAGACAAATAATTTACATGCTTATATACATATGCTTATATAGTAGACATTGCCTTTCTGTCATTTATTTCTATCATCTATCTATCTATCTATCTATCTATCTGACTGTCTGTCTGTGTGTCGTCATTTATCTGTTTGCCTATCTACCCATCTGTGCTCTATCTTTCCATCTGTCTGTCTGTCTAATTGTTGTCTGTCTGTCTGTCCATCTAGCTATCCATCCGCTTTGTCTATCTATTTGTTTGTCTGTCTATCCATCTGTCTATCTTCTATCCATTTTTCTGTCTGTCTGTCTACCTCCTCTGTGTCTATCTTCTCATCCTTCTGTCTGTTTGTTTGTTTGTCTCACTGTCCATCTGTCTCATCTATCCATCTTTCTATTTGTTTATTTGTCTCTCTGTCAGTCAGTTTCACTGTTCTGTTTGTCTGACTATATCTGTCTGTCTGGACTATGAGAACAAACACACTCCAGGACTCATCATGTTGACGTCCAGCGGTTGGACGTGAAACTCTTCATTCGTTGACATTGCTGAAGTAAGAGACCTGCATCCAAACCGCTGTCATCATCGTCTGGGCGTCCGCTTCCGATCGCACTCCCACAAAGCCTGTGTGACGGAAACAAATCGTATTCACTGACACAGCCTGATTATTTAATGAAGCACAGCCACACACACTCACACCTAACGATGCGTTTGTGAATCTTTGAAGGAGGATCGTGTTTAAACGCGTCTCTCAGCAGCAGCGGATATGAACACACACACAGCCCTGAGCGCTAAACACTCCACCATGCTAACACGTCTCTCACACTGGCTCTTCTGCGTCTGTCAGAAATCAGCTGGACGTGATGGATCATAACATCACCTCATTTCCACAGGTGTGAGTGGATCCAGGTGTGCGCTCAAGGGAGACCTGATGACTGTGTGCATCTGTCAGCTCTCTCAAGTGTTTACTGTATGCTATGGCTATGTGTGGAATACTAGCGCCCAGTCAGTGTGCAGGTGATGTGGCATGCTTGTCATGTGATCTCACCTTGCATATGTAATTTAGAATTAATAATATTTAATTTGCACTTTTAATCCCATGTTGTGTAAAATGTATTTTTGGCTTAATCAAATAGTGACTAAAGAAATAAAGAGGTCCATTCATCACACTGAAAGTGGAAGGTCTCTGTCTGTCTTCTATCATTATCTATCTATCTATCATTATCCATATCTTCTATCTATCTATCTGTCTATCTATCTATCTTGTCTGTCTGCTCTTGTCTGTCATTCTATCCTATCCATCTTTCTGTCATCTGCTATTCTTCTATCTATTTCCTATCTTCTTCTATCTATCTATCTATCTCTGTCTGTTGTGCTTGTTCTGTCTTGCTGTCTGTATGCATTATCTTTTCTTGCCATTATCTATCTATCTTCTCTGTTCTGTCTGTCTGTCTGTCTGTTATTCACTGTCATCTTATTCTGTCTGTCGTGCTGTTCGTTGCCATCTTTATCTGTCTTTGTCGCGATCGTTTAGTCGATCGTGCTTCGTACTATGTCTGTCTTTCGTTGTCATGCTGTTCCGTGCTTGATCTGTTCTGTTGTCTGTCTATTGTCATCTACTTTTCATTTATCTGTCTTGCTGTGCCGATAGCTGTCGTGTCTTGTCTGTCTGTCTGTTTCTGTCTTCCATCTTCGTCTTCATCTCATTTATCTGTTGCTGTGCTGCTTACTGTCCTTTGTTCGTCTGTCTGTTCATGTCTTCATTTCATTTCTGATCTAGTCTCAGTCGTATTTCATCTATGCTGTGCGTTGCGTGCATGTTACTTGTTCTGTTTAGCTTATTATCTATCTTGTTGTTTGTCTGTTCATATATCATGTTCTGTCATTGTCTTATCTTCTTATCTTTCTTATGTTACGTCTTTCGTCTTGTATTCATATTTGCATTCGTCTTGTTACTGCTATTCTTGTGCTGATGCGTTGTCATTCGTCAATCTTCTGCTCTTCTGTCTGTCTGTCTTGTCTACTGTCATTCTTTATTATTGTCTTTTACGCTATTTCGTGCTGTGCTGTCGTCTGTCTGTCTCATTATCATCTTTTCTTTTGTCTGTCACTATCTTATCTACTGTATTTCGTCATCTCTGTTGTCTGTCTGCTGTCGTTCTTGATCGTCTTGATCGTTCTTAATGCTTATTACGTTGTGTCTGTTTCTGTCTGTCATTCTTTGTCTGCTCTGTTTGTCCTGTTCTGTCTGTCTGATTATTTATGCTCGTCTGTCTGTCTGTCTGTCTGTTCTCTGTCTGTCTGTCTGTTCATATTATGCTGATTGCTTGTCTGTCGTCTGTCTGTCGTCTGTCATCTTATCTGTCTATCATTATCGTGTATCTGTATCTTCTGTCTTCTATCTATCTGTCTGTATCATCTCTGTCTGTCTGTCTGTCTGTCTGTCATCCATCTCATCTATCTATCTTTCTGTCTTCGCATACTGTCTGTCAATGCATAACATGTCTGTCTATCTATCTATCTATCATATCTGTCTGTCTATTCAATTCAATTCAATTCAGAGTTTATTTGTATAGCGTTTTACAATACAAATCATTACAAAGCAACTTTTACAGAAAATTAAGTTTCTACAAATTTAGTAGTAGCTTATCATTGGTGACTGTCAGTTCATGTGTCATACGGCAGAAATGTTCAGAAAAATCAATAAAAGCGTGAAACAAACAGGCGATTAACACTATTAACAGCAATTATGCAATCAAACTTATAGCAAAATGTGGTAGTTCTGTATGTTGTCTCTAGGTTAGCATCATCTGAGGTCCTCTGAGGGGTTGGCATCCTCTCTTCTCAGGTGTTTCTGGATCCAGACTGGAGCTTGTGTAAATCTGAAGTTCACGGGATGTAAATAAATAGAAATAAAACAAATAGAGACATAATTAAGCGTAGCTCTGTTTCCAGCCAAGTAAAATTATAGATTAAGCCCAAGCTAAAGAATAATAATGCACATTTGATCAGATATAACTGCAGTCCAAAATTATAGAGATGCATTATTTGAATGCTTGGCAAAGAAGGTGTGTTTTAATCTAGATTTAACAGAGGAAGTGTGTCTGAACCCGAACATTATCAGGAAGGCTATTCCAGAGTTTGGGAGCCAAATGCGAAAAAGCTCTACCTCCTTTAGTGGACTTTGCTATCCTAGGTTCTATCAAAAGTCCAGCGTTTTGTGACCTATAGGGACGTGATGGATGTAAGCGTGGTAGAAGACTGAGTTAGTGCCGAGAGAGCTAAGCCATTAAGGGCCTTATAAGTAAGTAATAATATTTTGTAACTGATATGGAACTTAATAGGTATGTCCAGAGACTGTAGTATTGGGAGTAATATGATCATATTTTCTTGACCTGGTAAGGACTCTAGCCGCCGCATTTTGGACTACCTGTAGCTTGTTTATTGAGGGATGCAGGACAACCAGCTAGCAGTGCATTACAATAGTCCAGTCTAGAGGTCATGAATGCATGAACTAGCTTTTCTGCATCAGAAACAGTGTAACATGTTTATGAAGCTTGGCAATGTTTCTAAGATGGAAGAATGCTGTTTTGTAACATTGGAAGATATGATTTTCAAAGACAAGTTGCTGTCTAAACTAACACCCAGATTTTTGACAGTAGGGAAGTAACAGGTACATCCGTCTAATTGAAAATTGTAATCTACGAGATTTTTGTGTAATGTTTTCTGGTCCAATAAGTATTATCTACTGTCTTATCTGAATTTAATAGGAGAAAATATTGGTCATCCAATCTTTTACATTTTAACACACTCTGTTAGCTTAGATAATTTAGAAGTTTCCACCTGGTCTTGTTGAGATATATAGTTGAGTATCATCAACATAACAGTGGAAACTAATCCCGTATTTTCTAATGATATTACCAAGGGGCAACATGTATATTGAAAATAGCAGAGGACCTAGGACAGATCCTTGTGGCACTCCATATTTTACCGGGTGATATATGAGATGACTCCCCATTTAAAAAACAAAGTGGTAGCGATCCGGACAGGGTAGGATCTAAACCATCTTAAAAGCCTGCCCTTGGATACCTGTATAGTTTTGTAATCTATCTATGAGTATGTGTGATCTATGGTGTCGAGCGCAGCACTAAGATCAAGTAAAACTAGCAATGAGATGCAGCCTTGATCTGAAGCAAGAAGCAAGTCATTTGTAATTTTAACAAGTGCAGTTTCTGTGCTATGATGGGGCCTGAAACCCGACTGAAATTCTTCATAGAGATCATTTTGCAGGTAGGAGCACAATTGAGCGAACACAACTTTTCTAAAATTTTAGACATAAATGGAAGATTTGAAATGGGTCTGTAATTTGCCAGTTCACTAGGATCTAGTTGTGGTTTCTTAATAAGAGGCTTAATAACCGCCAGCTTGAATGGTTTGGGGCGTGACCTAAAGATACTGACAGTTTATAATATTGAGAAGCAGTTTTCTGCTACAGGTAGCATACTCTTTCAGTAATTTAAGTGGGTACAGGATCTAATAAACATGTTGTTGGTTTAGATGCAGTGATAAGTTTATTTAGCTCTTCCTGTCCTATAGCTGTAAAGCACTGCATATTTATCTTTTGGAGTGCGATAGATAAAACTAAAGTATTAGATGCTGTAGAATCTACATTTGTTATTGTATTTCTGATGTTATCTATTTTATCAGTGAAGAAATTCCATAGAAGTCATTACTATTTAACTGTGAGGGAATATTTAGATCGGGTGGCGTCTGGTTATTTGTTAATCTAGCCACTGTGCTAAATAAAACCTTGGATTGTTTTTGGTTGTTTTCTATGAGTTTGTTGATAATATTTCGAGCCCTGGCAGTTTTAGAGCCTGTCTATAGCTGGACATACTGTTTTTCCATAATTCTAAAACTTCCAAGTTGTTTTTCTCCATTTGCTCAAGACTACGAGTTTCTTTCTTGAGAAGCGTGAGGTATTACTGTTGTACCATGGCACAGATACGTTTTCTCTAACCTTTTTCAATTTGATGGGGGCAACAGCTTCTAATGTATTAGAGAAGATAGTGCCCATGTTGCCAGTCATTTTGTCTAGTTCAGTAGTGTATTTATGGGTACACAGAGCAGTTGAGATAAATCAGGCAGGTTATTTGTAGAATCTGTCTTTGGTGGCTGGAACAATAGTTCTGCCCGAGACGATACGGGCTATATAGTTATTATCATCAATCGCAAAATGCGCGATACAAGGAAATGGTCAGTAACATCATCACTTTGGAGTACGATATCTATGTCCAGTAAGATCGATTCCATGCGATATAATTAAATCTAGCTATGATTAAAAGCGATGAGTGGGCCCGGTGACATTTTGCTTTACTCCAAAACAGTTTAATAAGTTGAGTAACGCATGAGTCCTAATGCATCATTTGTATTATAAATATGAATGTTAAAATCTCCGAAAATTAGGCTTTATCAGCGGTAACCAACAAGGTCTGAGAGGAAATCTCCAAATTCTTTTAGGAATTCTGTATATGGCCCTGGTGGTCTATACACAGTAGCCAGAGAAGAATACAATTTCTTTTGCATATCTGACAGTGTAACATTAAGCATAAGTATTTCAAATGATTTAAACCTGTATCCTGTTTTCTGGGTAACACTAAGAATATCACTATATATTGTTGCAACACCTCCACCTCGACCAGTCTGACGGGGCTCATGTTTATAACAGTAGTTTGGTGGAGTAGGCTCATTTAGACCAATATAATCATTTGGTTTTAGCCAGGTTTCAGTCAAGCAGAGTACATCAAAACTATTATCTGTGGATCATTTCATTTTACAATAACTGCTTTGGGTGTGAGTGATCTAATGTTTATGAGCCCAAACTTTAAAAATTGTTTTTGTTCATTTATTTTACGTTTTCAGGTTTAATCCACGATAAGATTTTTTCTAGATCCTACATTAAATTTATATTTTGACCTCACTATTGGGAACAGACACAGTCTTAATAGATTGGACAGCTAAAGTATTTCTAACATTTAAGCGGGTAGAACAAAAAGCCATCATAGCAGTTATTTGAGAATTGGCTTACTAGTCAAATGGGCGTGAGTCCTGGAGATGTTCAGGACCTATCTATCTCGTCGTTGTCTGTCTCATCTATCATCGTATCCTCTCTATCCCCTGTCTATCCATCTCATCTATCTTTCTGTTGCTATCTCATCTATCTTCATCTATCTTTCTGTCTGTCTATCTATCGTCTATCATCAATCTTCTGTCTTGTCTGTCTGCTCGCATTATCTGGTGCTAGTTGCGTGTCCCTAGTCGTTCTACTCTGCCATCGTCATCGTCCATCTATCTATCTGATCTGTCTCCGTCTGTCTGATCTGTAGTCTGTCTGTCTGTCTGTCTGATCTGTGCTATGTCTTATGTCTTGTCTGTTCACTCGTCTGTCTGTCTGTCTATCTATGCGATGTCTGTCTTATCTGTCTGTCTTACGTTCATCGTCTGTCATATCGTCGATACTGATAAATGATGCTGATCGCGTACGTCTGTTCGATAACGCGTGCGTCGATCGTACCTTAGCGTTGTCTGCTGTCTGTCACGTTAGTCTTGTCATGCTTGTCTGTCTGTCTGTCTGTCTTGTCTAATCTTGCGTCGTGTTAGTTGCGTCTGTCTGTCTGTCTGTCTGTCATCTTATCGCGATTGGCTGATGCGATGCTTTGATTGCTGTCGTCTGTAGCTGTCTGCGTCCTTGTCGTGATCTTGTCGATTCTGTCTGTCTGTCTGTCTGTCTGTCACGTACGTCTGTCATGTCGCCAATGTATGATCGCGATGTGATTGCGTGGATGCTGATGCTGTCTGTCTGTCTGTCGTACTGTCAATGTCGGATTGGCGATTAGCTGCTGATGCGTGTGATGCGTCGATGTAGATTGTCTGTCTGTCGTCCTATTCTGTCTGTCGATGCATGCTTCTGTCCCTCGTCTGTCATGTCCTGTCATCTGCATTCTGTCTGATGCGATGCTTGCTGATCACATCTGTCTGTCCGTCACGTCTGTCTGATCTCGACGTCGCTGATGCTGTGCAGTGGTGCGTTGCTGTTAAGTGCTTGATGCTGTCTGTCATCTGTCTGTCTTGTTGTCGTCATGCCTGTCGCGATGCCGTTGCGATGCGTTGTCGTGTCATCTGTCTGTCTGTCGCTGATGTCGATGGCTGTGCGATGCGTATGCTGTATGCAATTCAACTCTGTCATCTGTCGTGCGATCTTCGTCTGCGAGCTGCGTGCGTGCGATAGCGTCATTGCGTGTTACGTGCGATAGCTCGTGCTGTCATGTCTGTCTGTCTGTCTGTGTGCATTGCGATGCGATGCTGTGCGATGCGTGCTCGATGCCGATCTGATCGCGTTCGTTATGCCTCTGTCGTCTGTCTGTCGTTGTGCGATGCGTGCTGCATCTGTCTCGATACAATCGTGCCGTCTGTCTGTCTGTCTGTCGCGATTGCGTGCTTGATGCGTCGATGCTGCGTCTGTCGTCTGTCTGTCGTCGCATCCGATGCCGATAGATGGTGCTGATCGTCTGTCTCCGTCTGTCGTCTGTCTGTCATCTTGTCTGCCGTGCGTGCGTGCTGATGCTGCGCATCTATCTATCTTCTTCTGTCTGTCGTTGTCTGTCTGTCTGTCTATCTATCTAATTTACTGCTTCTAAGGAAATCTAATTTCTTTCAAAGGTCCGACTTTTCTTAAAAGTTAATGAATTGTTTTAACCAAGTATATTGTTCAATCAGTAAATCGATTACAATTTTTCTCCTAATCAAGCAGCCCTAGTACACATGCAGCATGCTGCAGAAACAGTACTGGTATGGTAATGTGTTATTATGAACTGATCTCAGGGCTGCAGACAGGAGGCTCAGAGTTCAGCAAACACCTGCAGGATGTGGCCACACTCTCAAAGAGAATCAAGGAGAGGGAGAAATAAGTCTCAGATCATCAGGTATGAGACATGGCTAGAGCTGCTCTGCTGAAGAGTATCTGACGCTTCACGTCCCTGGACACAAGACAGCGGCAAAGTGTCCAAATCACAGCTCAAGGTGAGACAGATGTGAGACAGGGGTTTGTGTAAGTTAGATATGTCTCAAAAACTCACTTTAGGAACATCCACACAGTTGAAAGTGATTGAAAAAGTAAATCATGGTTTATTTTATGCAGTATTTACCTTAAGTTATACCTTAAATATAATAACATCTTGTTTATGCATATTATGTGTGATATGTGTATTTTGTACATTTATGCGTTAAGTGTTTTAAGCACACACCCAGTGATTTCACCCATCATTACATCGGTGAGCTGTATTTGACTGTAAAGTGGTCTGTGTGTTCGTCTGTGTCATAAATGTCTTTATATAATGCAGTTATACTCATTTAGATATCTGAGTTTGTGAAACTCCTGTTCTAGTTAATCTGACTCACACTCTGTGGCTTTAGGACGGATCTGCATCAAACAAAAGCTGCAGTCAGATTGTGTGTGTGTGTGTGTGTGTGTGTGTGTGTGTGTGTGTGTGTACATAACCATATTGTGGGGACAAATTTGAACCCAAAAGTGAGCTAAACCTGACACAATCTCCCTTTGGGATGTCCTCATTTGTAAAACTGGTATAAAAATAAAGTAATCAAAGTTTTTTTAAATTGTAAAAATGCAGAAAGTTTTCTGATAGTGGTAGGTTTAGGTGTAGGGCGATAGAATATACAGTTTGTACAGTATAAAAACCATTATGCCTATAGAATGACCCCATTTAGATAGCTACAGTAAGTAAATGTGTGTGTGTGCGTGCAGGTTTTGTCTCATAACCTTCACAGTGTTTTTCGGATTCCTCACGACCCTGTGGCCCTCGAGAGACACTTCAGCGCGATGACGACGGTCCCGTATCCAGTCAGGGTACATGCCCTACCTTAATCAGTTCATACTGGACAAGGTACCGTGACACAAGCATGCTCTTTCAATGCACAAGACTCTTGGTTATGTTTCTTTGAAATATCAGCTTTATCTCAGGCGTTTCTCCTGAAATTAGGTGAAAATAACCCCAAATCCAGTTAGAGTTTAGAGCTATAAAATGAATGTGGAATGCAGTTCAGATCATTAAATATTTGAGTTCATATTGAGATCTGACTTTTCGTTGCAGACTTTGGGATCTTGATAGATCTGAGCACTGTTTGAGACATTAATGAGACACAAGAGATGACTGGGGAACTTCAGTTAATATCAAAGGAGATTTATTTATGATTAAAGACATTTCATTTGGGAGAGATTTGAGGAAAATGTCTTGCTCAAAGTTGCAATCCTTAACAAAAAAGCTCAGAAATTGCTCTTTCAGAGCTCATAGACTTCAGGATCAGTTTTGCCTCAGATGTTTATCTTAAAAGAAAAATACAAATGAATGTGGAGAGCAGACCAGATGATTTAATGAGAAATGTTCATTAGGAGATCTCTGACTTTTCGTTGCAAACAAATCTGAGCCAGCTTGAGACAATGTTGAGACATGACATTACTAGGGATTTTCTCAGGAGAAACTTTAGCAAAGCACTTTCATAACAGTGCTAGCTTGGGGAATAAAATTGAGATATTAAAAATATTTTATTTGGGAAAAGATTAATTAATTTCTCAGAAATGCACAAGTCAAATCTGAGCTCAGTTTTTTATTTATTTTTATTTTTATTATTCCTTTATTTAACCGGGAAATCATATTTTTTTTAGTAGTTTAAGACATTGTTGAGATATTAAAGAGATCTGAGATGTGGAAAAATGACTTGCAAAAGAACACGACCTGGGTACCTTAGCAACCACATAGCAACTACCCAGATTATCCTAGCAATCGCATAGCAACACCCTAGCAACCACCCCATGTCCTAGCAACCGATAGCAACACCTTAGCAAACCCCAGGTACCCTAGCAACCCCTAGCAACCACCCCAAGTACCCTAGCAACTGCATAGCAAAACCCTAGCAACCACCCCTGGTATCCTAGCAACTATATAGCATTACCCAGATTATCCTAGCAACCATATAGAGCACACCAGCAACCACCCCATGTACCCTAGCAACCGCTGGCAACACTTAGCAACTACTCTGGGTCCCTAGCAACCACATAGAAACATCCTAGCAACCACCCCAGGTACCCTAGCAACCACCCCAAGTACCCTAGCAACTGCATAGCAAAACCCTAGCAACCACCCCTGGTATCCTAGCAACTATATAGCAATTACCCAGATTATCCTAGCAACCATATAGCAACACCCAGCAACCACCCCATATACCCTAGCAACGCCTGGCAACAACTTAGCAACTACTCTGGGTACCCTAGCAACCACATAGAAACACCCTAGCAACCACCCCAGGTACCCTAGCAGCCGCCCTAGCAAGCCATTCCAAGTACCCTAGCAACTGAATGAGCCTTAGCAACCACCCAGAGTACCCTAGAAACAGCATAGCAACACCCAAGCAACAGCCCGGGTACACTAGCAAATGCAAATAATTAGGGATTATATTTGTTGTGTCATCAGGTGATAGAGGGGACTTCGTTAAAGAGGAAGTTGACGAGTTGTGCTGGACTCTCTCTTCTAAGAAGAACTACCGTTCTGATGCTGGCGGGTTTTGTCCAATCAGGGACGCCATGCGGCTCTGGTGTCTCTTCAACTTCCTGGCGGATGACAGATATCCTCTCACACTCGTGCGGAGGAGGTGAGCACACATGTGCTTGGTAACGTGGAACTTTCAGTCAGGTCCACATTTAGGACTAAAGCTATAACAGAACAGCATTTCCTAAGTGTGTTATCTTATCTTAACTACAGATAGGACGGGTATTACAGAAACCTGGTTAGTCCATGTCAGTCAAGCTGGTTAGAGTTAGTAATCGATATAATAGTTGATTAACATTTAGTAAAATTAAGAGTTGATAATTGCAACATTGTTTTGATTTTGTGTTCTGCTCAGATCTTGTTCAAATTCCACCATTCATTTAATGGTGGAGTATCTTTATGTAAATGAGCGTATATATATATATATATATATATATATATATATATATATATATATATATATATATAATAAATACATTGTTTTACGTTTTTAAACATTTTTAAGGTTAAAACATTATGAACATCTAAAGTCTTTTAAAGAGAAATTTAAGCTCTTTTCAATGGCTTTCACGAACTATTTCCAGCACTTAAAATCTCTAAAATTATCACATTTAAAAAGTATTTTAATGGGACACCAAAATATACTTTATGGTAAACAAACACTCGTGTAAAAAAAACAAAACAAACAAATTTCCCATTATAAGCAGTAGATGGCAGCAGAGGAGCACTTAATGGCTTATTAGTCATTCATTTTACTTTTAGCTTTATACAGTATATTGAAATTATAAAATCACTATTATAAAATATCAAATCATCAAATTTTGTCAAAAGTTTTTTTTTGTGTATGAAGTGAGAAAAGTCCAAGTGCCTTAAAAACAAACTTTCTGAATGCACACAATTCCTTTTATAATCACTGATGTTGTCTATAGTAGAATAGTCTATATTGGTTTACTTTATAAACATTTTGCACGCGTTACTGTTGTTAATTAAAGTACATTTTTCGCTTCCCAACTAAAGCGCAGTGCTTTACCGTCAAATGTGTTTAACCAAAAAATAAAGCGTGCAATATTATTAGTAACTGCACTTATAATCGCAACAATAGTAATTTTATGATTAAATCATCTTTATTTTTAATAAAGCTGCTCCTGGAGCCACCATCTGCAGAACCTCGTGGCTAGTAGCGATGGTTGGATGTGTTTGTGTCCAGGCGGAGTATCTGCTGAGGAAGATCAGCAGCGTGATGCCGGTGGAGCTGACCTGCGTGGAGCTGGAGAGTTTCTGTCGCAGGGACGCTGTACAGAAGGATGGTCTGAGCGTCTGGAGCTTTCTGGAGCGTGGTGACACGCGCCGTGAGTCGAGGACTGGATGCAGAGAGACATCGGCTGGCTGGGAGAAGGTCTCAGGGAGATGGTGGGGAACGTGCTGAAGGAGGTGCGATCATCTCATCTACTCGCTCCAGCGTTTGAGTTTCCAGTAGATTAAAGGCAAAATATGTCAGATTAGAAAAAAGGTGAAAATTAAATGATACTTTAGCAGTTTAAGATATAGTATTAGAAAGACAGATTCCAACATTCCAAGTATTCTTCCACCAAAAATGTAGTTCCTCAGAAACAGTTGTGGTTGCAACAAAGTGGCTGCCGAGCAACACACAGAAGTAAACAATGGTGTATGTTTGGAATTTACATCAGCTTTGAACGCGCTCAGCCAATCAGAATCAAGGACCGAACTCTCTGTTTGATGATAAATAAAGAAATGTGTTGTATGTGTGGAGATGAAGTTCATGTCTTCTGGTCTGGTCATTGTGGATGTGTTTTCAGGGCTATCTGTGGAAGAAGGGTCACCTCGCAGGAACTGGACGGAGCCTGGTTCTGTCTGAAGCCCGCTCGCTCTCGTACTTCATCAGCGAGGACTGTAAGGACTGTAAGGGTGTCATCGAGGTGGACCAGAACTGCTGCGTGGAGGTACGGCCTCCGCTGCTCTGCGTCCGGAGCGTTTCTGTGTGTGACCCAGCGTCTGACTGTGATCCGCAGGTGCTGTCGGACCGAGACGGAAGAGATGCATGTTCTGTGTCAAGCGCTCAACAAAACCTTCGAGATCAGCGCCAGACTCAGACAGAGACAGGAGTGGATCACGGGTGTGTGTGCAGAAACCTTCTCAAAGTGCATCTGATAGCAGTTTGCAGATGCATGGTGTTTGAAAGATGTTTTATTGTATTTTTATTAGTGCTGTCAAACAATTAATCGATTAATGCATCCAAAAGAAAAGTTTTTTTTTTTTTGCAATATATGTGTGTTCTGTGTATATTTATGTAATACACACACAACACACACATGCCTGCACATATATGCATATTTAGAAATATATGTAATATAAACAGCACAGATACATATATTATTTAAACAAAAACTTTTATTTTGGATGCGATTAACATGCATTAATCATTTGACAGCACTATTTTTTATATAATATTAATACAATTTATAAATATAAAATATTGTGAAATTTAGAAATTAAACTAAATCCTATGATTTCATAAAGTTAACGTTATAAAATTTGCAAATAATTTATACATGTATTTATTTATTCTTATGAATTAATTATTAAAGTTTTATTTTTTATTTTTAGCATGTCACAGAATTTAGTTAATTTTATTTGGTAAATTTCTAAGAGTTATTTATATATGATAAAATTACTTCATACATAATTGATTAGAAGCAAGAAAAGAATATTTAAAAAGATGTTTCAATAGTTTTATTGTATTTTTATAAATATTTTTATCTTTGTATTGTATTTTTATATAATATTTATGCAATTTAGAAATGTAAATTATTTTAATATGATTATTTCACAAAATTGTACATTATAAAATGTATGAAATGTGCATTTACAGATTTTATCTTATTTATAATCTATATACATAGTTTATTTTATGCATAAAATTCACAGAATTTTGTTAGATTTAATTTTGATTAAATCTCTTAGAATAATTATAAATAACAGAATTACTTAAGTAATTGACTAGAAAGCTAGAAAAAATGCTACAAAATTTGCTACATGAGTATTTTTGTTTTGGTTTCTACTATTTTTAATTTTTTTTAAATTTTAATTATTTAAAATTTAGTTTTAATTTATTACAATACTTAAAATAATTTACTTGTTTTTTATTAAACCTAGAAAAAATTGTACAAACCGTTTTTTTTTTTCAGTAAAAATATGTGAATATTCTTAAAATAACATACATTGCATTTCACACATCAGATATGACCAAATTTTGTAATATTTTATATTATAAAATTAATAACATTCCTATATATGTGTGTGTGTGTGTGTATTCAGTTTGAGAGTATCTTTTGTAAGCGCAAGCCTCACAGAATGTTGTTATACTGAACTGGTTAAATGCAGTAGAGTGATTGTGAGTGTCTCTTCTCTCAGCGATCCAGACGCTCTGGCCTGTCGGCATGGACGGCGGTCTCGCTGCACGAGGAGCTGAAGGAACGGCGGAGGGAGCCGTGGAGGAGCTGGAGAGAGAGGCACGCTGCAGGCGGAGGAGACACGGAGGCTGAGGGAGCTGCAGGGGAGCGAGGAGCAGCTGGCGAGCTGGAGCTCCTGAAGGAGGCGAGAGACAGGCCCAGGCCTCCATGCAGCAGGAGGAGCAGAGGAGGCGAGCCAGCACGAGGAGCTGCAGAAGACCCTGCAGAGACAGCACAGGGAGGCAGGAGGTGAAGATTTAATCAGCAAGTGTGCTCTCCTTAAAACAATATTAAACAATTTGTTTTCCATAATTTAGTTAAATGGTTAATTAAATTAAAATCTAAAAATGAAACATTGAGTGTAAATAAAATATATTTTTATATTAACTTATATTTAAAATACATTTTTAATAAAAATATAAATAATAATAATAATAAATATTTTTATTGAACGGAACTATCCAAAAACAAAAGTCATTTATATAAATCTTAAAGGTACAGCAGCGAGAACAGTCGGTTTTACAAATTACACACTGCAAAAACAAAACAAACAAAAAACTAACACTGTAAGTGAATAGGAAGCTCATACAGACAGCGAAACTTCAACAGGCTTGTTTGTGTGTGTGTGTGTCAGCGCTGGCTGAATCTTACAGCAGAGGTGGCGTTCAGCGATCTGGAGGCCGAACACCAGCAGCGAGAATCAGAGAGCTGGAAGATCTTCATCGAGACTACAGGAAGCTCTAGAGCAGCAGATCAGAGCTAGACAGGAAGAAGAGACCTACAGATACACACAGACCAGGTAGACGCACACACACAAACACACACACTCTCACACACACACACACACACACACACACTGCACACACACACACACACACATACACACACACATGCACACACTCCAGAGAGACTTACAGAGAGAGAGAGCAGAAAGGTTGTCAATAACATTCAGAGGAAGCTCCTCCCAGAAACTTAAAACCAACAAACAAACATCAGACACACACTCATATTACATATTTCAATATTTAAATATTTATATAAAAGAGACATAATATGTAGGTGTACACCTTTATAGTTTGATTTAAATACATTTAGATATTTATTTGTGAAAAGAATGTGAACACATTTATTTTTTTTCTTAAATGTGAATTAGCTAATATAGACATACCTCTTTTTAATTATATACTGTATATATATATATATATATATGTAAATTAAATTTAAATCATATATTTAAGATATATTTAAACAAATAAATATATCAAAATATATTTACATAAAACTCTCTTCTCTCTCTATTATTATTATTAACTTATTACTTATTTTTCACTTTAATCATGTTCCTAAAGGTTTGGTCATATATAGCTCTGCCTGCAGATAAATCTAATAAATATTAAACACACACACACACACACACACACACACACACAATACTCTTGACACTTCCTGGTGTCTCAGTTAATGTTGCACAAATGTTTACGTGTGTTTTACTTCATTATCATCAGACACGCTGATTACAAGCGTCTTCTGCTCTAACCGATGTGTTTCACTCCATAAATAAACCTCCAGCACAGTTCAAGCTAGCGTTTAGCCTAGACAGCTGGTGTTTAGTTGCTACTCTAACGCTTAGTAATTTTAACACAGCTTAACAACATTCATCATCTCTGATGAAAGACAAACAAAACAAAAAAACGCTACTTTTAGTGTAAATTCTGCTGTTTAACACATTTTTCCTTATTTAAAGAGTCATATTAGCTCTAGCATTCAATTCAATCTGGTGTTTGCTTGTGTTAACATTGATGTCTCTGGTGTTTAGCTGTGTTAACATTGACATTTCTGGTGTTTAGCTGTTCAATAATTTCAGGTGTTTAGCTGTGTCAATAATTTCAGGTGTTTAGCTGTGTTAACATCAATGTTTCTGGTGTCTAGCTGTGTTAACATTGATATTTCTGGTGTTTAGCTGTGTTAACTTAGCACCAATGTTTCTGATGTTTAGCTGTGTTAACATTGATGATTTTGTGTTTAGGTGTGCTAGCATTAGCAGTTCTGGTGTTTAACTGTGCTAGCATTATCTTTTCTAGTGTTCAGCTGTGTTAACATTAGCTTTTCTGATGTTTAGCAGCACTAGCATCCATGTTTCA
Organism: allo-octoploid hybrid of Carassius auratus x Cyprinus carpio; assembly: GCA_024542945.1. Lineage (NCBI taxonomy): Eukaryota > Metazoa > Chordata > Actinopteri > Cypriniformes > allo-octoploid hybrid of Carassius auratus x Cyprinus carpio. The sequence continues at coordinate 938,936 of CM045072.1, forward strand.
GTGTTTAGCTTTGTTAGCATCAATGTTTCTGGTGTTTGGCTGTGTTAACATTAAAGTTTCTGGTGTTTACCTGTGTTAGCATTGATGTGTCTGGTGTTTAGCTGTGCTAGCATTGACATTTCTAGTGTTTAGTTGTGTAAGCATTACCATTTCTAGTGTTTAGCCATGTTAGCATTAGCATTTCTGGTGTTTAACTGTGTTAGCATTTATTTCTAGTGCTTAGCTGTGTTGACATTAATGTTTATGTTGTTTAGCTGTGTTAGCACTGATGTTTGGTTTGTTTAGGTGTAGTGTTGTGTGAGTTTCTCTCTGGTGTTTGAGCGCTAGGCTTGGTTCTGTGATGGCAGGCTGCTGGGAGGAGGAGGAGAAGGTGAAGTCTCTGCTGCGCTTGCAGGAGGACCAGGAGGAGCAGCTCCAGCAGACCCAGCTGGAGAGCAGGAGCTCCTGCAGGAGATGGAGAAGAAGTCGCGGCTCTGGAAGAGGCCCAGCACCAGCTGGACAAAGTGAGAGCCAGCCGGCGAGAGTGGACCAGGACATCGGGTGAGCTCAGCACGCTAGTGTCGCGTTCCTCGCATGTTCCACTGCACTCATGAGCGTGTGTGTCCCGGGCAGCAGCAAACTCCGCAGGCCAGCACGGCGTCAAACACTGGAAGCGTGCAGATGAACCGCCTGATGCACCCCATCGGCCCTGGAGGTTTGTTATATTCTTGTATTTGTGTTAAAAATGCATAAAACCCCATTTAATTTCTACTCAGAATCAAGGCCAGTAAGACACTATAAACACCTACTCATCCTTTTAGTAACGCTAATGTGTACCTGCAGCACAAAAGCAGTTATAAGTAGCACAGATATATTTGTAGCAATAGACAACAATACATTGTATGGGTCACAATTATACATTTCTATTTTATGCCAAAAGTCATCAGGATATTAAGATCATATCCCATGAAGATATTTAGTAAATTTCCTACCATAAATATATTCAAAACTTAATTATTGATTAGTAATATGCATTGCTAAGAACTTCATTTGAACAACTTTAAAGATGATTTTCTCAATATTTAGATTTTTTTGCACCCTCAGATTCCAGATTTTCAAATAGTTGTATCTCAGACAAATATTGTCCTCCAACAAACCATACATCAATGGAGAGATTATTTTTCAGATTTCAGATGATGTCATTTAACTGCTCTTCTGTTCCATTATTTTAAAGAAAGGAGAGCGCCTTCTAGTAATCTTCTTGCTCCTCCGGTCCCATCCCCTCGGTCAGCGAGAGCAATCCAGACCTCCACAGAAACCAACAGCATCCAGTGTGAGAACATGGACTGCAGCACAACGAAAACAAAGAGCCGACTGACGCTGAGGCTGAATAAACCTGACAGAAATTAGCACAACTGACATAGCACTTAATAAACTTGAAGAAATTGTTCAGTCTATAATGAAAATATGCTCACTCTCAGATCACCCGAAGCTTCAGATGAGTTTGTTTCTTCATCAGATTTGTAGAAATGTAGCATTGCATCAGTGTCTCATCCATGGAAGTGAATGGGTGCGTCAGAATGAGAGTCAAACAGCTGATAAAAATCACAATAATCCATCAAGTAATCCACAGCACTCCAGTCCATCAGTTAACATCTGGAGAAGACAAAAGCTGAAACAAATCCAGCATTAAGACGCTTTCTAACTAAAATACGAGTCTGTAAACAATAATAATGCTTTCTCCTTCCTTTTGTCTTCTCAAGACATAAACTGATGGACTGGAGTGGTTGGATTACTTGTGATTACTGTGAGGTTTTTATCAGTTGTTTGACCTCATTCTGACGCACCCATTCACTGCAGAGCATCCATTGCTGAACAAATGGCTGTACACTTTCAAGCACATTTTATTTTTTAGTTAAATATTTCTTAATGAAATCGACTGTGAATGAACCATAGCTGAAATGATAATTGAAACTGAAAGATATTTTCTTTGTTGTTGTTGCTGTATGATTTTGGTGAAGCCGCTGTGGTCTGACTTCCTGTTTCCTGTGGAGCAGAAGATGCTGAGCTCGCGCAGATAAACTGCTTCTTAATCTCTCACTCAGTCACGAGAGGAAATAAATGAGTAGAAAAACAAAATATGTGCGACTCTGAAGTGTTTTCACATTTTAATCTAATTTTACTCAAATAGCGTGAAGAAGCACAGATGAGGCGCGTCTTATACGCGATAAAATAACGAGTTATAAGATTTTACACACCGACAGGATGTTAAAACGATATCTAACACGCTTTAAATCCCCTGAAGTTTACAAAGTCAGTCGATCGGAGTTTATGGTTCATGCGGCGAACAGCGACGTCTGCTGGCGGTGACCGGAAGTGAGTAAATAAAACAAAAAGCACATTTCCAGAATGCAGCACATATATATATATATATATATATATATATATATATATATATATATATATATATATATATATATATATATATATATATTATATATAATGCATTAAATGCATATTAAATGCAGAGGGAACCCTACAGGCAACAAAAACAAAGTGGATAAAAATCACAACTAGTTAAGTTTCACATACAAAATTAAATACATAAAGACAACTAAAAAAATACTAAAATAAATAAATAAAAATAATTAAAAGATAATAATAATATACTACAGAGGAAAACTTTATGTAGCAGAGGTAAAATCCAAAATGATCATCTCAACATTAATATTTTAATATATTATTATATTATTAACTCATATTTTATAATAATTCAAAATCTACTACCTTTCTTGTTCTTAATCAACCTAATATTAGTTGAGATTTAACGAGATCGCTCGTTTCAATTAAGAGATACGAAAAGAATGCTGCGAAGTAGCGAATAGAAGTTCTGATAGGGTTAATAATGAAATGAGCCGCGATGACGTCATCCCGGAGCAGGGGCCGAGGCTCGCGCGCGCCGTCGGACTCCGGTGTGATGCAGCGGACGAGTCCCGGTAAACATGAAGCGCTCCGCGGATTCGCGCTGATCCGACCGGAGAGTACCGGAGGAAACCGTCGGGATCGCGTGAGTTCGTTTTCCGCTCTTTCCTCGTGCGGTATTATGAGCCTCTGATGAGTTATTGACCGAGACTGTGAGAGTTACGATCATGTGAAGTTTCCGAGAGAGTTCTGTGTTGACGGATCACGCGAGGAGTTAAAGACACGTACCGATAGATAGATAGATAGATAGATAGATAGATAGATAGATAGACAGATAGGCTTGTGTTGTTTGTAGGTGAAAGTTGTTTTGGGGTGGTTTCGGGACGCTCCTGTCGCAACACAGTGTGTGTTTACACACCGATCAAACACTCGCTGGACTCCGGTGTACCGGGCTGCAACGTCACTGGAGAACCTTTAAACTGTTCTCATTCATCACAGGTTCAACTTTATGCAAAAATACAAACATGCAGAAGACGTCAAGGCCAACAAAAAATATGTTGATGTGACCTTTGAGATGTTTGTGGTGGCACCCGTCCATCGACCCCGAGTCTCTGTAGTGTGTGTCATCCCTTACGAAAATAAACCATGGTTTAATTGTAGTAAAAGCGTAGTAGCCATGTTTTCTGGCCATTTGATAACCACAGTTTTACTACAAATACCATGGTTAAACTATGATTGGTGTTTAATTTGAGATTACCGTGCAAGCATGTTTTTTTGTTTTTATTTGTAGTAAAATCATGGTTAATGAACGCTAGTGATGCGTGATTAAGTGTACTAGCTCTGGTTTTCTCAGAGGGACAGGCTTCTGTTTTTTTCTTTGTTTTTTTTATTTTAGGCAACAGCGCTGTGAACTAAACATCTGCACAGGTTTGAGGAGGGTTCCTTCCTTCCTCGCGTGTAAATATAAGCTGATTTTCCCAGTCTGTCTGTCTTCTGTCTCACCGTCCTGGTGACTGTGTAGAAGTATCCGATCTTGTAAAACACAAGAGTTTGCGAAAGTGACTTCAGTTTGGTAACATTTGAAAAGTGGCGGCTTGCTTCACAACTCTTTATTGAAGAATATTTTGAAGTCCTCCTCGTGGAGAAAACAAACGGTAAAATACTTCCAGAAACTTGCTGCTTGTCTTGATTTCAGACTATTTTGCTAAACCGCCGTTGTGTCTTGAAACCCTCGAATTGCACATAGAGACTGTTTCTCCATGATCGCCTGTCTGGCGCAGGTTAAATGTCACGCTTGTTTAACGCAAGAGTTTCGAAAGCGAACCGCCGTGGTGGCCAAAAGTTGACAGTTGACAGTGGATTAAAAAAAAAAATCGCAACATTATAGAGAAATTGATTTTAGCGATAAACGCTTTCGATGGACTGCGATGTTCTGGTGATGAGACACAAGACGGTTTCGAAAGTGTTTAATAGCGAAAACCGTGAGCGTGAGAACGTTCTGTTGTGATTCTTGTTTCTATGGAAACAGTGAAAAGCTGTAGAAAGTAGAAGCGCTGAAAATGAACGTAAAACTTTGTCGCAATTCTTGTTTCCATGGAAATGATGACCTCTCCAATCAGCCAGTCTTCCTTGTGGCAGTGATGTACTTGCAAAATCAAATAACAAACTGGTGTGACATCATTTCGAGTAAAATACGCTAAGTTTGTTTTGCAACAAGCGAACTTTCAGAAAAGTTCGGAAACCATATATTTACCTATTCATCCAAACGCTGCTCCGGCAGCTCAGACGGCATCAGGATGCGTGTTAACCGTATACCGCTGCTCAGGTATCTCAAACTACCTTTTACTGAAGAACAAAAGAACTTCGCCACGAGTGAGAGAGATCCGCAATCATAGAGATCGCTGTTACCATGGAAACAATGATCTGCATTGTGAACGATGAAATCGAAGTCTTCAGACACTTACTTATTACTACTTAATATATTTGATTATTTTGTATTAAATTACAAATAAACTGTGTTTTGTACGCTTAATCACGACATATATTAAATAGTTTCACTGATGTCATTTCTATACTTTTTTGTTAATGACGTTTTGACTTTTGAAAGACTTTGCTGTCAGTATTACTACCAACACTTTAAGAAAGGATATTTTGCAGAGCATAAACTTGCGTTCTTTTCTGTGCTGGATTTTAAGCCTGGTTTCTCCTGGTCTTCCTGTAGTTCCAAGTTATAAAGTTCAGGTAGGTGAACCAGTTTATTGGCTTCTGTCGACAAACGCATCTAATGAGCAGCTAATGAATGCTAACGAGTGCTAATTGGCTTAGAGACGGAGAGGACCGTCTCCCAGAGTTACCCTAATGAACTCGCAACCTCGCACCTATGAAGTGACATCAGCTACTGTTGCCATGGAGATTTGCTTCCAGGCCCACGATCCTCTGCTTTTACAAGTCTGACCTGAGTTTGGTTTTTATAAGAGGTCAAAGGTCAGCTGTCTTTCACATCTGGGTCAAAAGGCAATTTGAGCGTTCAGCAAAGTCAGAATAGTATACTAGTGTACTGCATACTACAGGTACGTAACATGGTATTTTGCATCAGTTAGAAAGTTACGATTGCAGGAATAGTAGGGAGTATTTTATTTTATTGACTGAAATATTTTCGCTTGTCTTGTTATATATATTTTTTCATGAGATCAGTTAACATTTTAAGCTATCATACGATAATGTTACAATGTGCACCCACCTACGGGCATTTTGTCACATTTGCTCCATTTTAAAGGTAAATAAAGAAAACGTATATCGCTGTAATTACTAAACAGTGACATTTTTAGTGTGAAATTACTGAGAAAATTACACACACTGAGAAAGTCAAAAGTGTTACGCTTGCCCCGGTGGTGACCTTTGACCCGCACAGAAAGGGCTGGTGCTGCGGTGTGTAAATTCTAGGCCAGATTAAACCTGCTGATCTGCTGTAGTGACGAAGGTTTTAGGAGGTCTGCAGTGTTTGAACACACTCATTGATCCAGACACTGACCCACATAGCTCGGCTGACCAATCCAGTCACAGAGAGAGCGTTGTAGGAGAAAGTTGTGGTTTCAGGATGATCTGTGCGCTTGTTTATTTGTCTAAGCGGACACACGACGGCTTTGGTTTCCAGGAAGCAGATAATAGGGACT
>CM045072.1:947509-1109593 GCA_024542945.1 allo-octoploid hybrid of Carassius auratus x Cyprinus carpio
CGAGCGCAGCACAGCCAGTCCTGAAGCCTCCACAGGTGATTGGATGATAACGGATGATTAGTTTCACACGCTACATTCGTTTAGAAGACGCCTGAAGTGTTCGATTGTGCATTTGTGTGTAGATCTCTCCAAAGCATCATCTCTGTCAGAGCAGCTCCTGCAGGGCGGAGGAGGGGCGGGCTAAACATGGAGTGTCGCATCTGTGGCGACAGAGCGTCCAGGATTCCACTCACGGCGTTCATGCCTGTGAGGGCTGCAAGGTCAGAGGTCATGCTCACATGTGACTTCATAAAATCTATAAAAAAGAGTTTCTGTGTAAACAGTAATGCAATGCATTAAACACAGATCAATCCAGAAATCGTTCTTGCCTAAATTGTAACATTTAAATAGTTTAATGAAATATGGACAACATTTTTTGTGAAATTGTTTATACAGTCTGTCAAATCAGATTAAATGCATGCAGAATGCATTTCTGTGCAAATCAGTGTAAAATGTTTCATGCATAAATTGAATTTGATTAAAAAAACAAAAATTCTGTATAAATGGTTCATAAAAACACTAGTAGAACACATCTGTCTTGCATAAATTGTAACATTAAATTAGTTGAATGAAATGTGGGCAGAACAACTGTTGATGAAATTGTTCAGTAAAGTCATTAAATCAGATTATTGCATTTAATGCAATTCATTGAACATACGCAGAATGCATTTCTGTGTAAATCATTGTAAAATCTTAAATGCAAAACAATTATAACTAATTTCTGTTTAAATAGTTGAAAAAACGTTCTTTAGTAAAGTGTTGCATTAAATGCAATGTAATAAACACTATTAGAACACAAAATCATTTGCTCAGTAAATTGTAGCGTTGAATTAGTTTATTGAAATGCAGACAGATGACTTTTTGTGAAATCATTCTTAAAGTCATTTAAGTCAGATTGTTGCATTTAATGCAATTCAGTGAACACAGCGTAGTGCATTTCTGTGTAAACGAACTGTAAAATGTTTCATGCATAAGTATATAGTGTCTCTATTTCTCTCAGGGATTTTTCCGGAGGACCATTCGAATGAAGCTGGAATATGAGAAATGTGAGCGAGCTGTAAGATCCAAAAGAAAGTCGGAATAAATGTCAGTTCTGTCGTTTCAGAAGTGTCTGATGCTCGGGATGTCCCATGATGGTGAGCGAAAGCGACAACAGACCTAATAAAACAAGCGTGACTTTCTAGCGTGTTGAATGAGATTCTGTGTTTGTAGCGATCCGATACGGCGGATGCCGGAGGCAGAGAAGCGTAAGCTAGTCGCTGGTCTGTTAGCGGGAGAAAAGAGCTCTCCGAACACCAGCGGTCAGATCTGAAATCTCGCCAAAGCGGGTCAACAAGCCTACCTGAAGAATCTGAACATGACCAAGAAGAAAGCTCGCAACATCCTGGCGGGAAGACCGAGCGCAAGCCGGTAACCCACGAGACATGCCAAAAGTAAAACAGCCCTGCAAATAAACACAGTTCGCAAAAGCGAAGCGTTTTGTCTCTGTGTGTCCTGCAGCCGTTGTCATTCATGACATGGACTCGCTGTGGCAGGGAAAACGGGCTGGTGTGGAATCAGGTGATTAGGACTCCTCCAATAAGGAGATTGGTGTGCATGTGTTTTACGCTGTCAGTGCACGACCGTGGAAACCGTCACGAGAACTCACGGAGTTCTCCAAAAGCATCCCAGATTCATCAACCTTTTCTTGAATGACCAGGTAATGCAAACAAAGTCTAATTCACTGAATTGAAACAGAATGCAGATGTTCTACTTCATTCAGTAAATTCATTATTGCGAAATTGTTGCTTTCGTTTAATTTTAAAAAGCAGAACAAATTTTTAAAATGTCTAGGAAAAATTTTGAAATTTTAAACTGAATTTGTTTCACAAAATAAAATCAGAATAAGAACATTTATTAAGCAGTTCTTGAGAACATTGTTGCATTTAATGTAACGCATTTCACTTTTGTAAAAACATTTGTAAAGTCATTCTTGCATAAATCAGTGCATTTAATGCAGGCAAAACAAATCTTTGTGTGAACCATCTTAAAAGTCATTATAGCATACAAATTTGTCTTATTAAACACAAGCAGAATGTATATTATTCTAAATATAGTTCAGAAGACCATTCTTCAGTAAATCTTTTTGCAAAACCAAAAAATAAAATAAAATAAAATGTGGACGGCTTTACGAAGGCGTTTTAAACAGAAATCTGTTCAGCTAGCTTCCCTCGCTCCTGCAGGTGGCGCTGCTGAAATCACGGGTCCACGAGCGATCTTAGCCATGCTGCCGTCGCTCATGAATAAAGATGGGCTGCTGGTGGCAATGGCGGGCTCGTGGCGAGAGAGTTCCTGCGCAGTCTCGCAAACCCTTCAACGAGATCATGGAGCCGAAGTTTGAGTTTGCAGTGAAGTTTAACGCCTCGAGCTGGGCGACAGCGACCTCAGCCTTCGTGGCGCCATTATCCTCTGTGGAGGTGGAGTGTTTCCATTTCATCGACCCTAGTGGTTAAAGATGAAACTGCAGCAAGATTGTAACAGAGTTTACATTAGGGACGGCGATATCTTATCATTTGCGATATACTGGTAGAAATTCTCCCTGTGATAAGAATTAGTCTTTCTGCATAATAATGATAAAGCCTAGTTGTTGACATATTTATGGTGCGACTGTGTGGCAGAAGGGGCGTGAAATGAGGAGGAGTTTATCGTAAATGAGGAGCTCCTTCTACGATCTGGAACTGGTTTGGTCAGGCTATGCGTGCACAAAAAATCTGCGATGAATAAATATAAGTACAGTAGCACAGTTTTGCATGTGTATGAGCCTGTTTGCAAACCTGTTGTCCAACAAAGATATCATTTATTGACATGTTTTTCTCCAAATTAACTTCATAACATAGTCTAGTGTTTGAAATAACTTATTTTTTGTGACCAGATGTGGTTTTATGTTACAGAGTGATAGTATTCTATACAGCGATAAAGGCTATGTCGATCAGCACTGCATTATAAATATACATTCCTTATAAAACACCCAAGATTGCTTAAAGAACACAGACCATAGATATATTTTGTGCAATTGTATGTTTATAGTCTTCAAGTTTCATCAGTTAAAATTTCTTTATTTCCGTTGTCGCTTTATACAGCGTTAACTGGATACTTTGTCCATATTAGGGATTTCCTGGAGCGTCGTCAGTGCTATTACTTCTAGCGATGCATGTGAAGTTTCTGCGAGAGCTCTCTAGCTTCAGTATGAATAAAAATAGGAAAGATAATACATTTCTCTAAAGCAGCAGGATTCCCTGAATTATACGTCATTGATATAGTTATCGAATAAATACCAGAAAGTATTGTGATTTATTTTTAAGCCTATATCGCCCATCCCTAGTTTACATGCATCAAATCAAAATCAAATCTTTTTATTGTCACACATCGTGTACACAAGTATACTGATGGTGAAAATCTTAGATATGACAAGATATGAAAAATTGACAATATACATAACAATATACACATTTTACACAATATACATAGTACACAGTATACTCGAGACTTATAAATGCATGTATAGCTTTTATATATGACTTACAGTGATGTATACTGTTAGTGTGTTACTGTGAAGTTCAATGCAGTAGTTTAAGAAAGTTCAGTACATAATCGCCTCAAATAAAATTGGTGTGCTTAGGTGTAGATCGTCCAGGTCTCACAACGACCCACCAGGTGGAGAGATCCAGGACAACATCCTCCAGGCCCTCAACCAGCACCTGCAGCTCAATCATCCCGCGCCAGCTTCATCTTCCCAAGCTGCTGCAGAAGCTGCAGACCTCGCGGCAGCTGGTGACGGAGAACGCGCAGCTGGTGCAGAAGATCAAGAAGACGGAGTCCGAGACGCCGCTGCACCCGCTGCTGCAGGAGATCTACAAGGACATGTACTGAGTCGAACCATTCCAGGCATGCTGACCGATCACTGTGACCTTCAGAGTTGTTGTTTTATAAACGGACGATTTGTCGCTGATGAAATCAGCGCAAACTTAACTCTAAACCGGACCGCTCAAATTTCCACCGTCTTCAAATCGCAGCAGTGCATTCCTATTCATGATGGGGACAAAACTTTCTTTGACAACGCAGTGTTACAAAATGCATTGACCAATAAGACACTTGCGAAATACTGAGCGCTACCGCGATTAAAGCTATTTCGCCATCTGAAGTTAAATACCAAAGGTTGCTGCTATTTGTGAAATCCATTTTCATTTGTTTGGGTCGTTTGCAAGCTAGCCTTTTGTTTGTTGCTGATAAAGTCCAAAAACGCTAACACCACATACTGGCGCATTTTTGTATTTAAACGCATGCTTTGTGTCGATGTGGCGTAACAAACCTCAGCACTGAAGGGGCAATTCAGATGACTCTTATTATACAAGATGTATATTTTTCTACTAGCTACATGTAAACACATTTAACTAACTCTAACTAATCTGTTCAGCAAGATTCTGCTCCGTCTTGATAGCAGTTGAGCTGACTGTAATGCTAATTTTTCCGTATAGCCCTTGTGGCGGCATTGAGAATGCAACAAGCTCTTGCATCGTTTTCATTGTGGATCGAATCGTTATGAAAGCGCGTTTCATAATTAAATGACACATGAAACTTTACTAATCTTAAATGCTTCAAAACAAGCTTATTAAAATAAAAGCGATGCTTAAACCAGCCTATGATGGCTTGCTGGTCTTTCCTGGTTTAAGCTGGTCTTATCTGGCCTCCCAGCCTCACCTGCCCAAAACCTTTTATAGACCAGCTAGGGATCTTCCCCAATCACTATTGCAACAATTGGCAGAGACGTCATTATAACTTGCAAACCTCGAACTTTCCATTTTTTAATTGTGTTTCTTCGTTTGCGTTCCTGAGAAATGATGCTATGATCACATTTATATCAGAGCTCAGATCAGTGATTGAATATCTGACTCCAGAGTTTGTATTAATGTTATTTAATAGCGCTTTATTACTTAGTTATCTGAATCAATGGCTGTGGTCGCAACACTAACGCCCAATCGAGCATATCATGAAGCTGTTCCTGTAGCGGCTGTGACCTTTGACCTCAGTCAGATGTTGTTTCCGTGGTTGTGCTGCTAACTGGATCATGTAGACATGCTGTGGATCTGTGCGTTTTGAAGCGGAGCGAGCCGATGAAATGTGTCCATGTCTTCCTGTCACAGTTTCCTGGTAATGTGAAGGGGAACACGCTTCCTCGCTCTGCACTGCAGGATGAACCACGCTGATGTTTTCTACAGGCTTTTGTAAAACACCTGAAGAACTTCTGAATAAAACTACAGGGTAAAACCTCACTAATGCATCTTCTGGGCTGATTCCTAAACATGCTTGTGTAGTGCTGCAGCTCGTCATATTAACAGTAAACCTCATCTGAATATGTTAGTAGATTTGTGTTGGATGAATGAAAATATTTATATTTTATTTGTAAATGTCATCGTCTTATTTCAGTTAATGTCATAAAACTAGTGAACTAAGCCAGTAGTAGTACTGCCAGTGTCGTGTAAACATGGCTGATGAAGCCAAAAGCAAAAGAAACTGACAAACCGAATCATTTGAGTGAGTCATTTACGCTGGAACCACTCGATTGATTCAAACTCATGACTTTGATCATTTAGTTCAAGCGATTCACTAACAAAACAAAATCAAAAGCGCCATTGAGCTTATGAAACTCAACGATTCACTGTTTGAAGCCTCTACTGGATCGCGATTCACAAATGTTTTGATTCAGATCAGAACTTCAGAGCAGGTTCACGAATCATTTCACTAACTGAATGATTTATGGTCCACGTTCAAGTGCAGGCTGTATCTAAAATCATGCATAGAGACCCTCATTCACTATTTCCTAGTCCACTTATTCAGTTCACTTGAGTCAGTGAAAGCAGTGAGTGAATTTGGACACTGAGTGCACCGGAAGGACTGCGCTTTTACATAGTTTGTGCTTGCTGTTTAATATGGGAATGGGGTGTTTAATAGGATTGGTGAGGTGATTTTGATGTCACTGGGTGTTTTAGGGTAAATGAGGTGTAATTTTATTAGGCCAGTGATGTTTTGAGAGCTAGTGGGTGTTTTGAGGGTCAGGGAGCAATCTGAGAGTGATGGAGTTTCATTGGGTGTTTATGGGGTCACTGGGTGTTTTAACGGATCATTGGGGTGTTTTTGAGGGTCATAAAGTATCTGGGTGTGATGGAACTATGCTTGGGTATTTTAGGGGATCATTGGGGTTGTTTTGGGGATCTGTAATATTAGGGAGTAATCTGGGTGTTTTGAGTTTCTGGACATTTTTTGATGGTCACATGTTTGATGGTCACCGTGTTCTAGGAAGTCATCGGGTGTTTACAATAAGCACACAGTGCACATAGCAAGTGTTTTTTTCAAAAATGGGAAAGAATAGAATGGGAAAGTGCTGGTATTAACTGGTCAGGTGAGGGACATTTAGTTGTTGAGGGCAATTGAGTATTTAGGGAGTGTTTATGGGTTTCTGTGCATTTTGGAGTCATTTGGTGTTTTAGGGGATCACTGGGGAATTTTGAGGGTGATTAAGTATTCAGGGAGCAATCAGGGTGTGTTGGAACTTTGCTTGGGTGTTTTGAGAATCACTGGATGTTTTAGGGGATCATTAGGGTTCTATAATTATTAGGTAATTAAGTTTTGAGTTTCTGGACATTTCTGAGGGTCACTGGGTGTTCTGGGAAATCATTGGGGTGTTTTGAGGGGCATTAAGCTATTTAGGGAGTAATCTAGGGTGTTTCAGAGTTTCGTTTGGTGTTTTGAGGGTCACTGGTGTTTTAGGGGATCATTGGGGTGTTTTTGAGGGTGATTAAATATTTAGAAGTAATGTGAGGTTATGGAGTTTTAGAAGGTGTTGCGAAGGTCATTTGATGTTTTAGAGGATCATTGGGATATTTTGAGGACATTAAATATTTAGGAGTAATCTGGTGTTTCAGTTTAGTTCGGTGGTTTTGGGGTCACTGGGTGTTTTAAGGTATCATTAGGGGTGTTTTTGAGGTCTAGTAAGTATTTAGGGAGTTTTCTGGGTGTTTTGGAGATTCATTTGGTGGTTTTGGGGTCACTAGGTGTTTTAGGGTATCATTGAGGTGTTTTGAGGGACATATATTTAGAAGTAATCTAGGTGTTTTAATTTTTTTTTTTACATTTTGAGGGTCACTGTGTGTTCTAGGAAATCATTGGGTATTTTGAGGTTCAGTAAGTATTTAGGGAGTAATCTGGTGTTTCAAAGTTTTGTTTGGTGTTTTGGGGTCACTGGGTGTTTTAGGGGATCATTGGGGTGTTTTGAGGGTGATTAAATATTTAGAGAGTAATGTGAGGTTATGGGAGTTTTAGAAGGTGTTGCTAAAGGTCATTTGATGTTTTAGAGGATCATTGGGATATTTTGAGGGACATTACATATTTAGGAGTAATCTGGGTGTTCCTGGGTTTCTGGGCATTTTGGGGTCACTAGGTGTTTTATGGGATCATTGAGGTGTTTTTGAGGGTCATTAAGCATTTAGAGAATAATCTGGGTGTTTTGGAGTTTGTTTGGCTGTTTTGGGGTCACTGGGTGTTTTATGGGATCATTGAGGTGTTTTGAGGGTCATTAAGCATTTAGAGAATAATCTGGGTGTTTCAGAGTTCGTTTGGCAGGTTTGGGGATCACTGGGTTTTAGGGATCATTGGGGTGTTTTGAGGTTTAATAAGTATTTAAGGAGTAATCTTTGTATTCTGGAGTTTCTGGATGTTTTTGGGTCACTGGCTGTTGAAGAGGATCATCAGGGTGAATGGGGCATTTTGGGTCTTCACTGTGTTTTTGAGGTTCAGATGGTGTCTCACAGGTCAGTAGAATGTGTTTAAGGCTTATTGTGTGTTTTGAGAATCAGTCGATGTTGTATCAGGGTGAGGGTCAGTGAAAGGTTCTCAAGGTGCGTTCTCTTCCTCTGAGTTGTGTTCTTCTGTCAGGTGGTTTCCTGTCCGTTATGTATATTTCCTCCTCAGCTGAAGGTCATGATCCTGCATTCTGTTTGATTTGTTTCCTCTCTGTAAGGTCACAATTCATGAAGCAAGCAGCTGAACAGAACAATCATGTGGATCTGATTACGATTGTCATTACACGTGATTGTTTGTGTTAGTATGTGTGTGTGTTGTATGATCTTTGCTTTAAGGGTGTTGCTTGTGTGTGTGTGTGTGTGTGTGTGTGTGTGAAATGTGCTTCACAGATGTTGTATGAACAATGCGGCCCCAGGGCGCATAACTCGCCTCTCTAATTGTGTGTGTTCTGCGCTAGTTCAGGTCCCAGCAAGCGGTCCAATTCCAGTCCAGATTCTGCCGTTGCTCTCTCCGTTCACCTCACGCTGAGTCCGAGCAAAACAAAAGCATGTAGGGGCTTCAAACAGGATTTGGTCACATGAGATGCTGAAATCTGCCTAATACAGATTAGACGGATCAGCTCTCAAATCATGGGGCTTCGGACACACATGAATGAACTGTTACGGAACCAAACAGTGCTGTAGACATTCATAAACAATGAATGAGTCAGTGAAGACGGTTCCTTAGATTTCTGAAAGGTTGTCAGAGTTTGATTGTTTTTGTACAGTGGAGTAATTCAGCTCTCAGTTTTTCAGTTCTTGCACTCTGACTCTGAGGTGCTCGAACACTAGACACTGCAAACAGTGATTTCTATAGCTTCCTCTTGTGGTCATATTTGGAAATACACCATGCATTTCACTTTTAGTGTTTCACAAAGGTATAAAATTAAAATGTATATAAAAAAGTTAAATTTTATTTAAATTCCTTGTTTTAATTATTTGCAAAACAAGTTTATTAATGTTATGTTAAAATGGCTAGGAAAATGACTTCAGCTGCTATTTTAAAAAAACAATAATAAAAAACAACTAAAATGCATACAACGAATAATAAGAATAAATATTTTTATTAAACAAGTGCATTAAATAATTGCATTTCTTTTTATTTATGGATTTATTTTCTTTATTTAAATACAATAAGTCGAACTGCCAATTTTGATTGAATCATCAGTTTAATAAAGATAAGAAAATACATACAAAATTATAATAATAAATATATTACACATTTTTTAAATTAAAATGTTATAAAATAAAATTATATTTATTAAATAATTTGTTTAATTTATTCATAGAATTTTTTTTTTTTCTCTGCTATCTTGTGACTGATGACCTTTGACCCTTTAGTCTCACATTTGCTGCTGGGGAATTTAGTTTAGTGTGTGACGGTTCCACACTGATCTGCTGTCATGCTGTGGTTTGCTGCTGCTCTGGGATCAGTGGTGTTGTGTGTGTTGAGCTGCTTCACATCACCACGGAGGATTCCAGATCAGCGTTCAGTCCTGATGAGCGATAAGAAGATTAAGATTGACTCTTTATCTCTGAACGGACTGCATACAAACACAGCAGCCTACGGTAGGAAGAGCTTCACTCTATAGCACAGCACATTTATATGTAGTGTTATATAAGTATGTCAGTGTTTTATCAGCAGATGAATGAATCAGGCCTCCATAATTCTGCTGGAATACTGGGAGACAGTGACCAGCGATGGACGGTACAAAATACACATGCTTACGAACATACCATTGATACTATACTATCATAAAGCATGTTTTTGGACATGTGGAAGAAAAAGCTTCAGCTGGTATTGTTCACACTAAACAGATCCAGTCTCAGAGAACCTGCTGGCGCTTCCTGGGAGAGTTTATCCTTCATGGACCGACTGGGATTAAAGAGGTAAAGACCCAATGAGACACACACAGTATGCTAATGCTACGCTAACAGGAAGTGTTTCTCACAGCAGCGTGGAGATGACAGGAGGAGGAAGTGGAGGTGAGTCTGTCTGAATGTATGTTAGATGTAGATCAAACATCTTCAGATGTTGGTAACATCTGTAAAACACGCAGAAGCGCTTACCCAGATTGCAGTGGGGTTTCACTGCACCAGTACCGCTGACCCAGCGGCTGCAGGCGAGCGACCACTCGGCCGCAGAGGAGAACCTGCAGAGAGAGCTGAGACAGAGCAGAGAGATGCTGCAGGTACCGCAATACTCTCACAATGAATGGTTGGGGAGCGTGTGGAATGTTTGGAGTGTTGTAGGAACGCTTGTAGAATGGTTGGGAAGCGTTAGAATGGTTGTGACAGCGTTGGAATGGTTTGGAGTGTTGTGGGAACGTTGTAGAATGGTTTGACAGCCTGTGGAATGTTTGGAGTGTTGTAGGAACGCTTGTGGAATGGTTGGGAGCGCGTTGAGAGCGTTGTGGAATGTTTGGAGTGTTGGAACATTGTAGAATGGTTGGACAGCGCTTATGGAATGTTATGACAGCGTTGTGGAATGTTTAGAGTGTTTGAGAACATTGCAGAATGGTTTGACAGCGTTGGAATGGTTATGACAGCGTTTGGAATGGTTTGGAGTGTGTAGGAACGTTGCAGAATGTATGACACGCCTGTGGAAAGTTTGGAGTGTTGTGGAATGTTGTAGAATGGTTGTGACAGCGTTGTGAATGGTTGTGACAGCGTTGTGGAATGTTTGGAGTGTTAGGAACATTGAGAAGGTTTTGACAGCGGGAATGTTTGGAGTGTTGTGGAACGTGTGGAAATGTTTGGAGTGTTGTGGAACATTGCTAGAATGGTTTTGACAGCGTTCAGGAATGTTTGGAGTGTTGTGAGGAACGCATGTGAATGTTTGGAGTGTTGTAGAACATTGTAGAATGGTTTGACAGCGTTGTGGAATGTTTGGAGTGTTGGGAACGTTGTGGAATGTTTGAGTGTTGAATTGGAAACGGTCTGCAGAACTGTATGTGAACGCTCTGGACGTGTGATGGGAACTGCCAGAAGTCTTGGAGCTTGTGGAAGCTCATGGAGAGACGTGATGGAGTGAGCGCCGTGAACGAAGTTGACTAACGCTGATGTGAAAGGTTGAGCGAAAGAAGCTGATGGGTGGTAGGTCAGAAGGTTACGTCGAACTATTATGCGGAACGTGTTAGGGAGCTTGCACGGAGGTTTGGGATGGTTGGGAGCTTGTGAGCGTCATGGGAGTGCTTGTGAGACGCTTGTTGAGTGTGTGGAATGGTCGTGAGAGCCGCTCATGGAATGGTTGTGGTTACATGTGAGTGCATTTGGGCACATTGCAAGTGGGTTGCTGAAAAGGTGCTAGGGGATTATAGGGCTGCATGTAAGGGGATTTGCAGAAGGGTTTTGGGACCTTTATCAGAGGCTGTGAGGGCATTTTGGGCACATTGGTGGAGGGTTGTAACAAAGTTGTGAGGGCATTGTAGGGAATTATGAGAGAGTTTGGAAGCAACTGTGAGAAGATTCTTGGAACATTTTTAGAGCTTTGTCAGAGGGTTGTGGGGACTGTGAGAAAGTTATGGGAGTGTTATGTTGTGGGACATATTAGAGCATTCCTGAGAAGGTTGACAGCATTTTGAGAGGGTTCAGAGTGTTGAGGATATCATGGGAGAATTGTGAGAGGGCTGTGGAATAGTCCCTTAGGAAGCATAGGACAATTTTAGAGTGCTATGAGAGGGTCTCATAAAGCATTGTGGAGAGTTGTGGTGATGTTGTGGGAGCATATGGAGGCATTTTGGGTACATTGTGAGAAGGTTGTGAGCGAGGTGTTGTGGAGGATTATGTGAGAACTGTGACAAAGTTGTTTTAGTTGTTATAAGAGGGTTCTGGACATATTGCATTAGTAGCACATTATCAGAGGGTTGTGAGGGCATTGTGGGAGTATTGTGAAACACTGTGGTACATTGTGAGAAGGTTGTGAGTGCATTGTGGGATGCTGTGGAGGTCATTTTGTGTAAGGGATGGATTGGGGTGTATGGAAACATGACTGGTGCAGAGGATGTCTCAAGGAGTTATAAAAGCATTGTTAGATCCAGAAGAGATTGGGGTGCTGTGAAACGGAAGTGTAGTGGGACATGTCAAAGAGTTGCAAGAGTGTTGAAGGGTTTAGGCATCTTGCAGGTGTGTATGAACAGCTGGCATGAGGTGGACAGCAAAAAGATGGTGCAGCAGATGGAGAACAACCCGCAGATGCTTGAAAGCAACATGGACAATGTCCTCAAAACAGCAGAGACGCTGGAGCTGCACACCAGGTACCTTACAAAATCAAACACCTCCAGCCAGAGTTGTCACACCACAGACAGTGCACTGAGCCTTTAATATTAACCATGCATTGTTCATGTTTTGCATGCATCAGGAAGCCGCGTCAATCATGCAGTAGAGCTGATGTCAGTACACGTGGAGCATCTCAAGAGACGCCACGCTACAGAGAGCGAGGAGATGCTGGAGGTCAGAAAGCTGCTCCACAGGAGAAAGGGTCGATTGCACAGTGACTCCACAGGTCAGTGCTGCCCCTAGTGGCCTGGAGGACATCTGAGAATCACATCACTGTCTTTAAATAAATCTGTACGCTTATATAATTAGAGTTTTCCTCAAACAGATGATCGAGAGCTGTTCAGATATTCATCACAACAGGTAACTGACCATGAATGAACTGTAAGACTCACACTTACTCCTCAGTAAATCAATAACTCATATTTAAAGACTATTTAAAGCCTTTTCCATAGAATGAGAGTTTAAAGTTTTTTTGGCTTGATAGAGTTCTAACTCTCATTACCTTTAGTTTTGTATTATTCGATCATCAATACTAGCTTGTGTTTTTGTCTGATAGTACACGTCGCAGGGTCAGCATCACCTTCCTCCCGACTCAATCTGAGGTACGTGTTTATGGACCATATTCCAGCGTCGTTTCTTCAGGTTTAGCATCTGAATGTTCTCATGAGTCTTGGTGGGTTTTATTTCTGCAGTTGAAGCATCTAGAGGCTTCGCTTTCTGGAGAACTGCAAAGCTAGTTTGGATGCTAAGAAGCGCAAGCAGACAGGAGGTAAAACCACACGCCCTTACATTTGAGAGTAGCTAAAACTTAATTCAGCCAGAAATATTTATTATTTTCTGTATCTCTCAGACAGGAAGTAGTTCCAGCCGATTCTCCAGCGTGCAGTCTAAACCAAGACGATGACTTGGACAGCAGCGTGTTTCAAAGGTAAAACGCAGCCAATACTCTTGAGATGTATTTGTACACTATGTGAGTATATGTGACCACATTTCAGATTGACAGTGCAACGAAATCACGCCTCCGCCATCGCCGTTATTCTCCTACAGGAAGTTCATTTGAGGGGAGGAGTCCAACCCTGAGCTGTATGTTTACATGTAATTATCATAATTTATGTGCATTAATAATACCATTGACATGCTGTGTGATGTTTGCAGATGTCCGCTCCCACAGCCCTATTGTCCTGGAGGTCTACATGCGGCTGGATCGTCAGAATGTTTTTGCTTGTATTCGCTCTCATGATGCTGATGGCGCTCTTTTATATGTTGTCATGACTGTTTGTATAAATAACTGATGGTTTAGTGTGGTTATTTGATCTTAAACACTAGTTTAGTTAAAAATAAACATTCTGTAAAAACTGAATCATGAATGAATGGGCGCTTCTGTTTTGAGTGGGTTGAGTGTAATTGACTGTGTTTCCACCAGGTGGCAGTGGTGAGTTACTTACTCATTCACTCTTTATCGAGCACGCAGATGAACTTAACTGGATTATAGTGTTACCTTTGTGAATGTGGCTCGCGACGCTGTCCTGAACACAATACAAACAGATCAGCATTAAACATTCTGGTTTAATGCAGCTGAATGTGCTTGTTTCTCCTGAAACAGGTGCAAAGCCATGGCAACAGATTAATGATGCTAATTAACAGTAATTAAATTCAGAGAGACAATGAGAAGCTTCAAAACTGAATCGTTCACAATTCAGCAGCTGTTGCTCATTTCACGCTGCTTTTATTTGGATTGTTCTGGTAATGAATGCACTGGACAGAGATGTTAATATTCAATTATGTGGCTTCATGCAGTTTATGAATGAAAAACAGGTCCATATAATTGAATAATAGAGTTGAATGAATGTCATCTGGGTTAGATTAAACTTTCATCCTCGTTTTGCTGAAATTATATCAACACTTGGAGCGCTTTGATAATGGTGCTTCACAGGCTCCTTGGAATAAATTACGCTTCTGCTTCCTGTCCTGTTAATTTTAGGGCATCTTAAACCCGCCCACATCCTGCTCGCTAGCCAATCACAGCTCAGAATGAGAAATGAGATCAGGAAGCGTTCTTAATTTTCTGGTAAGATAATTTTAACCAGATTAAACCGACTCACAGGAACTGAAATTGTTCTTAAACGAGCATCTACTGTTGATAAAG
This sequence comes from allo-octoploid hybrid of Carassius auratus x Cyprinus carpio, assembly GCA_024542945.1. Classification (NCBI taxonomy): domain Eukaryota; kingdom Metazoa; phylum Chordata; class Actinopteri; order Cypriniformes; species allo-octoploid hybrid of Carassius auratus x Cyprinus carpio. The sequence continues at coordinate 961,847 of CM045072.1, forward strand.
ACACACAATGTGCATGAATTGTGCAAATAAACTAAGTGAAATTATGTTAATAATTAAATAATGACATAGTTATATTACATTTTATTAAATTATATAACATTATTTGTTCATAAAAAATTACTTCAGATATTTTCGAAAGCAAAGATTGTTCTTTAAAGTCTAGTTTTGGTAAACAGAGATAAATATTTATTAGTAAACTTCATTTTGTCAAGTCTGACTTCATAATCAACATTTTTGACATTCAAAACAATGTGCATCACAGAAAATAATGCAAAAATATGTTTCATTTACATTAAACATGTATTATATATTATTTGTTTTTAAAATAACGGTTTACCATAATATCTGAAGAAGGACTATTGAAAGAAGATAAATAAATCAACTGATTTCATATTAAATCATTTTGGTATTTTATTTATTTATTATTATTGTCATCATATTGGGTCATTGTAATTATTGGTATAATTTTAAAAAAATCATATACGTGTATCATTCATCCAGCAATGAGGAGGTTTTGTATTATGTAATTATTATTACTGTAATCTGATGTAATATTACTGCAGATGATTGAGTCGTGTGTAATGATGGTAACTGTATTATGAAGAGTTAAGGTGTAACTGTGCGTTCACACCAGAGCGACTTTGCGGAATAAATCGCTATTCGCGCTAGTTGGACGCTTGAACATTTTGAGTTCATTCGCTTCATTGACGCGTGAATTAACAGGCGAATTCGCGTCATGGGAGGGCTTCTGCCAGTTGAGTTCGCAGCATTGTGATTTCAACCACCATTTTATTCGGATAGTTTTCAAAATATTATTGTTATCGTGTCATGAAAGTTAGTTTTAAAAGTATTTCAGGCGAGAATGTAGTTGTTTTAAACTCAAATATGCGGTTTATTTATAAAACAGCGTCCATTTAAAAAATGTGTTTGCCGATTTGGAGACGAGCTCCATGCGATCAGCGGGAGCTCAGTGATCATGTATCCGCCTAGAGCAGTCTCAACTCGGCTAGTCCTTCTGACATTTGCCGCTGGCTCTGATGTCTCTTTACTGGTTCAAGATAAAATATAATTCACTTTCTTCCAAGCAAGATCCTTTTATTCCTGTTTCTGTAGAAGTATGAAGAAGTATCATATAGCTCCGGGATCCACATACAGCGATGATGACTTTGTCCTCCATTGTTGTTTCGGATTTTCCCTCCGCTCGCTACGTCGTAATCACGTCACTACTAGAGCAAGCTCCTGATTGGTTAACGCGGCGCGAAATTTCGCCAAAGTTCAGATTTTTCAACTAGCGCGTTTCGCGCGAATCGCGAGTTTCGCGCGTCAAACGCCGAAACGCTCAATTCGCGCCGCGTCATTCGCGCGAATCGCGTCATTCGCGCCGCCTCATTCGCGCGAAACGCGCCGCAGGTTGTCTATTCGCGTCTTTGCATTGACTTAACATTGAAATCACTCGCGCCAGACGCTCATTTCGCGTCTGGTGTGAACGCACCATAAGACAGAAGATCTGATGATGTAACGCAGACTAACAGATGGACCTTGTGCTGCACACACACACACACACACACAACACACACACACACACGGCTCATGCAGCTTCATGTGCTTCACTATGTGTGCCTCTGTACAACATATATAATCATCAAATCTAACAGATATTAGCATACTAACAGGAAGTGAGTGAATGTGAATGACTGCAGTGTGACAGACTGAACAAACACAGACGGTAAACTCATGCATGATGCATAACTATATTAGATTATGATCACTCACTGAAATGATTCACACAGGTGAGTGTGCTCTAAACCACAAATACATACAGTTGTTTTTCATCGTTAAAGTGCAAGTTAGCATATTTAACATCAGATATTACGTCCAGTTTGAAAGTGAGCCTCTTTACTCTCTTTGTAGTGCAGTGTTGCTCTGATTGGCTCTCAGGTGGTCGCGGGTGACGTCACGCGCCTCGGCTCCGCCCCGCGCGCTCTAGTGCAGGTAAATGCTCCTCGGCTCTCATTCCTGCTGTCTGCTTCAGGTAAGACACATCATGCTCATCTTCATTAATAACATTTCACTCGGAGTTTATTATGCTTGCTTTCATTTACTGTAGCGGCGCAAAACTGAGTTGTTCAGTTTCGTTTTCTAAACTCAGTTTCTCAACTGTAAATGTTGCCTGATGTATAAATGTTAAACGTTAAAAGACAGTCATTAAAGACGAAAGATAAATGTTAATGTAAACGTGTAGTTGTGCAGTCTTGAATATAATGAAAAGTGCATGCATTAAAGTTTAGTATTATTTGTAACAGTTTAACGTTGTATAATGTAATAATGTTTAATAATATTATTAAGTTATTGTGAAATTAGTATCACTTTACAGTAAAGTCTCATAAGTTAACATTAGTTAATGAATTAGTTACACTGTAAAAAAAGAAAAAGTTTAAAACAAGTTTATTGGGGAACATAATACTTGATAAGAAAATTTCAGTTTGCTTCTTCAAAATGTAATGTTAATTTAATTGCCTGCCATATATATATATATATAGTCAAACCAAAATTATTCAGACACCACATACAATTTTGATATTTTGTTTTACTAGTGGGTGCAGGATCCTATAGTTCATTTATGTAAGTGAGGATAGCAAAATAAAGTAAACTATGACATATTATACCCAAAATTTCTTCATACAGTAAAACTGATAAAATTAGGGACCAAAATTTGATTTGACTCTTTGACCTGACTGTGTTTCGTTACATACCTTTCTATCAAAGTTATCTGACATTATCAAGATGAATTGGTTCTGACAGAGTTCTTGTCATATTTCATGACCATTTTCTGAACTACAGGATAAACTGTGATAATGTGAGAAATGTTGAAGCGTCAGTATGATTTGTGGTTTGACTGCATGCAAATTAATCTTTGTTACTGTTAGTTACACTGAGATGATGGTAAGCATAAAGATAAAAAAACAACAACAACAAAAAAACTACTTTACTGTGCAGTAAAATCTAATGTTTAGTTCACATGAACAAATACAATTCTGGTGGTGTGTGATTTTGCTCCAGATATCAGTGTGAGAGTTAATGCAGTGACCCACATAGAGAGGTCAAAGGTCAGAGATTAAAACTCACGTTGATGTAAGAGTGATGAACAGACACACATGTGAGGTTTATGTAAGTGTCATCATGCTGAATGAGCGTGTGTTTGCTGCAGGAATCATCAGCGCGATGGGTCGGAAGGAGATCGACTGCAGCTGGAAGAAAATCACCAACAACATCAAGGACATTTTCGACTTCAAAGAGGTTCTGGGGTCGTAAGTATGGAGCGTGATTTCTCTGAACCGTGTGGCTGTGTGCTGAGTCAGAAATCAGCGCAGCTCCTGGAGCTGTTTTGCTATTACAGGATCAGCAGCTTTAGCTCTCAGAGGACACACATCGCTCCACAGCAGTGCTAATCGAGCCTGAGACACAGATTACGGATTGAGGGCCAGGGGACATCTTTATCAATGAAGCCCTTCATCCTCTCTTTCTTACTGAGAGAAACCTGGAGGAACCGTTTAGCAACTATCAGTATATTACAAGGCATTATTCAGCATTGAGAAGTGTTATGAAGCTTCATGGAACATTATGAGCTGTTATAAAGCCTTAGGAAGTGTTCTGAAGTGTTATGAAGCATTAAAAGCATTTTGAATTGTTATGAAGCTGTGAGAGGGACTGTTATCTCTTATGACAGTTTATGAAGGGTTATGAAGCGTAATTGTATATTATAAAGTATTGTTAAGTGTACTGAGGCATTGTGAAGCGTTACAGCATAAAACTTTATGAAGCATTATGAGATGTTTAATAGGCATTATTATGACACTTTATGAAGGTTTGTGAGGTGCTATGAAGCTTTATGGAATTTAATGAAGCTTTATGGAGCTGCATGTGTTACTATTAGCCTATATTAGGAATTGTACAGTTTTATGAAGCATTATGAGCCATTATGAGGAGTTATGAAGTGTTATGAAGCATTCATGAGTTGTTATAAAGCATTATAAAGTGTTCCAAAATATGAATTTAAGATAATATACAGTAAGCTGTTATGACACTTTCTAAGGGTTATGAAGCTTTAAAAGGTGCAATAAGCTCTTAAACAACATTAATAAAGGTTATGAAGCATTATGAGATGTTATGACTGAGTATGGGTGCTATAAGAAGTTAGGACGTTTTGTAAGGCTGTACTGAACTATTATGATATGAAGTATGAGTTGTTATGAGGCTTAAGTGTTAGGAAGATTTGTAAGGCATAACAACAATTATAAGGCAGTGCTGTGAAGGTTTATGAACCTGTACAAACTATTTTAAACTGCTATAAGATCTTACAACACATTATTAAGGTTATGAAGCTTTATGGAATACAGAACTGTAAGGTGTTCTGAACCATTAAATCAGATGTTGTGAAATCCTATGAAGCTTTATGAGTTGTTATTAAAGTCGTCCAATGAAGCTATGCTACAAAGCTTTAAGACAATATAAGCTCATATGATATTTTATGAAGGGTTATGAAGCATCTTGAAGGGTTATGAAGCTTTATGAGGCACTGTAAGGTATTAGGAAGCTACATCAGACATACTGGACCACTATGAAGCATTATAAAGTGTTATGAAACTTTATGAAGCTTCATAAGCTCTAATGGAGCTGTATGAAGTGTTATAAGAAGTATTATGAGGGCAGTGTAAGGTGTTACAAAGCTTTGCAAGGCATACTAAGGAATAGAGAAGAATTAAGAGGTGAATCATTAAGCCGTTATACAGCTCTGAGATATTATAAGAGTCAGGAAATCTTTTGAATTATCTGTAAGTTGATATAGTGGTTTGTTGACCATTTTGGCAGCTGTCAGTCTTCATCTGCAGGTGAATGAGGCATGAGACATCAGAGAACATCCTGACACTAGTCAATTAGAGGGATTACTGAGCGGTGAATGCATGTGGGTTTACCAAACAACACTACAGGGACATACTTGCCTCCAGAAGAGAACTAAATCTGATGAATCTTTGCTAATTGTGTTAAGTTTAGCGGCTGCTTCCTGTAAATTATGGATGAATTGAGTGCGTAATTGGATTCTGTAGACCTTCATGTTGATTACAGATGCATATGGAGAGTTGGCAAGGTCTGACTGACTTCACAAAATCATCCACTCATTAATTAAATGGTAACTAATGTGATAAACTTGCTGTTGGAGTGTGCTTTCACACATAGATGGTTTGAGAAGGTGCCAAGCATGGTGAGAACATTGGGTGGTTACAGTGGTGTTGGGATTAAAGGCATTGTGGGCTAATCAGTCATGAGGGCGACTGGGTCTCTTATATAACACACAGTAATCCTCCTCCTAGGGCGGTTATTCATGGGACAGGTGGACTCATGATTGACCAGGTGGGTTCAAGTCTTGGACACACACAGCACAGCCTTGTGCAGACAGATTAGGGCTGATCTCCATGCAGTGAACTTAAAGCTCACTGGGACTCCAACATTTAAGGGTCACATACTGCAGAACAGATGGTGTTGTTGTTTATGTGGTCAAAATGTTCATCTCCTTTAACTGTGTTTCTGCAGGGGCTCGTTTTCTGAGGTTTACCTGGTGCGAGAGAAAGAGCGGGGAACTTCTCAGCCCTGAAGTGTGTGAAGAAGAAACAGCTGCACCACTCCAACCTTGAGACGAGATCAAAGTGCTGAAGAGGTCAGAAAAAGCAAGACACAAACACCACAGAACAGTATCACCCGACACTACAGACCATAAACATCACAGCCCACTAGTATAAACACTTCCCAGATCACAAATATAGTCATCACAGATCCTTATCATAGAAACTACAGACCATTAACACCACAGAGCCATAAAACACACTCAAATCACAAATATAATCACAGATCATCATCACAAACTACAAACTACTAACATAAATACCACATACCTCTAACACAAACACAGATCACTAAAATAAACACTCAGATCACAAACATAATCATCAGACACTACAGACCACAAATATAACAGACCCCAATATAAAACCACAGACCAATATAAACAACACTTTAAACCTCAGACATAACAGACCGCTAATATAAACACTCATATCACAAATATAAATATCACAGACCATTATCACTTCTGACCATAAACACCACATACCAATATCACATGCACTACAGACCACTAAGTCCATAAAAATAAGTTTCACAGCTTTTTTAACAAACACATCTGGATGTAAACAACACAGACTAATAATATAAACACTACAGACCCATATTGCCAACACTATACAGGCCATAAACACCACAGACCATAAAATCTACAGACCATAAACACCACAGACCATAAAATCTACAGACCATAAACACCACAGACCATAAAATCTACAGACCATAAACACCACAGACCATAAAAGCTACAGACCATAAACACACAGACCATAAAAGCTACAGACAATAAACACCACAGACCATAAAAGCTACAGACCATAAAATCTACAGACCATAAACACTACAGACCATAAACACTACAGACCATAAAAGCTACAGACCATAAAAGCTACAGACCATAAAGCTACAGACCATAAATCTACAGACCATAAAATCCACAAACCATTAAAACACAGACCATAAACACTACAGAACCATTAGGCAAAACACCTTTGACTCCACAATGTGCACCACAGACCACAATCCCTAAAACACTGACAAACACAACAAACCAGCACCAAACACCACATTCTAGGATTCTTCTAAGTCTCTCTCTCTCTTGTCTTTCAGGATAAAAGCATGATAATGTGGTGGGGCTGGAAGATTTCTCAAAGCGAGGACACACTATTACCTGGTCATGGAGCTGCACGTGTTTAATAATGCCTGAAATATACACGAAATACAATCCCACACTGCATTTAAACATTGTTTTAACATGTTTTTGTGTGAAGGGTGTCGGTGGAGAGCTCTTGACCTATTCTGGATCGAGGTGTTTACACGGAAAAGGCGCCAGCTGTGTGATCAAACAGGTCCTGGAGGCCGTTTCCTACCTGCATCAGAACAGCATCGTCCACAGAGACCTGAAGGTAAGAGAAGACGATCTCCTAAGACTTGAGTTTTTAGCAAAGCTCATTAACCCTCCATGATTTTATCCGCTGTAGCCTGAGAACCTGTTATACTACAGTCCAGAGGAGAACGCCAAGATCATGATCAGTGACTTCGGTCTGTCCAAGATGGCTGATCACGGCTGATGTCCACAGCCTGCGAACACCAGGATATGTTGGTGCGAGCATTTTACGCAAACCATATTTCAATAAAATGTCTGTTAGGTTGCTTATAATGTGGTGTTTCTCCTCAGCTCCGGAGGTTCTGGGTCAGAAACCGCTCAGTAAAGCTGTGGACTGCTGGTCTATCGAGTCATAACCTACATCTTGTGAGTCTGGGCTCATGTAGACTTTTCTGAGAGACATTCAGTTGTGTTTTTCCTTCAATCTCTTATGTGTTTGTTTAGGTTGAGCGCTCCGCCGTTTATGAGGAGAACAAACGCCTGTTCTCCAAAATCAGAAGGCAGAATAAGCCTTCCACTCTCCTGACTGGGACGAAATCTCTGAGTCAGGTGCGCACAGACACTTTACAGACGAGAAGCCTCATAAACATGAAGAGAGCTTATTCAGGGATTATTCAGGCATAGATCTTTTTCCCATGTGAATAATTGTGATTAAACTCTATTTCCTTTTGTCAGTTCAGATCAGTTCAATTCATTCAGCTGTCCATTTTAGTGAATCAATTTATAACTGATAATGAAGAATCATTACATAGATTTGATTCAGTGATTGATTTAATTGATTCACCAAATCGAATGAATTGATTTAGTGAACAGATCCTGTTGATTCAGTGAATCGACTCACTTGATCCACTATTTGACTCACTTGACTCAGCAAGTCGATTTATGACTGATTCAGATGTATTACAACATCAACTCCTACAGAGATTATTCAGGCATAGATTACCCTGTGAATAATTGAGACTAAATTCTCTTTCCTTTTGGTTTCTGCAGCAAAGGACTTCATCAGGCACATGCTGGAGAAGAACCCTAACAAAGCTTCACCACCGAACAAGCACTCAGTCATCCATGGTGAGAAAAATAAGAGAATCCCAGTGCTGTTTTACATTCAGTCATGAATAAACATGAATAAAGAAATTTATTCATGAATAAACGTATTGGCCTATGGAAGAAAAAAAAAACTGATTCAAGACTAACTCAATGTTCAAATAATGGTAAAAACAATTTTACTGATTTATTAATAAACATACAAATTAATTACCTTATTGACATGAATATAATTTTTTGTTTATAATTAAACATATCCATTCATAAATAAACATTCTCATTTTCAAATAAATATGTGATTCATTCATTATGAATAAACATATTTATGCATTAAGCAACTTATATATATAAGCAAAATAATGCATAAAACATGCAGATTCAAAATGAAGAAACAAGAAACATACAGTATGTTAGATAAGTAATCATACTTACTAAATGTATAAGTTGCATGTAGATTCATAAATAAGTATACAGATTTATGAATGAAAATTCCTTTAATATAACCATGGTGATTTATGAATAAACACTGATTCATGAAAAACAAGGTATGGTGAATAAACATACTTGCATGAATAAACTAATGCATATTATATAATAAAAATATACAATATGATATAATAATATATAATAGTAATATACTGATTTATGAATAAACACGGTATGATAAATCAACTTAATTATTCATAAACTAAATACACTGTTTTATGAATAAATATTCATTTTAAATGAGCATGTTGATTCATGAATAAACAAACACAATTTCATGAAAAAAAGGATGGTGAAAATCATACTTTTCATTAATAAACAAATAAACATACTGATACTTGAATAAATATATTGGTTTATGAATAAGCATTAATTTTAAAAGAAGCATGTTTATTATTTATACATTCGTTTATTCATGAATAAGTAGGATTATTCATCAAACATGCAGATTCAGAAGTATACAGATTTGTGAATAAAAATCATTTTAAAATAAGCATGCATAACGCTGATTCATGAAAAAAAACATGGTATGATGAATTAACAGACTCTCCTCATAATCTGATGCATAAAACATGCAGATTCTAAAATAAATATGCTGATTTATTAATATATGTTAATTTCAAAAGCATTAATAAACACTGATTCATGAAGGGGAAAATGTATGCTGAGTAATCATACTTATGAAAGAACTGAAACTTGGAAATAAACTAGCATGTTGGTAAGTAAGTCTTGTGATTTGTGAATGCTGGTTGATCTGTTCAGGATCAGTGGAGACACGGCACACAATGACAACATCATTCATTCAGTCTGTGAGCAGATGCAGAAGAACTTTGCCAGATCTAAATGGAAGGTGAGCGAGAGAGCAGATCATGTATTGGTTCATTATTAGTGATTACGGGATGTCTGTATGGCGATGCGGTGTTTCAGCGGTCATTAATGTGGACGGTGGTGGTCAGTCACATCGGCGGCTCCAGCTGGCACCGCTGACCCTCTGGCCCCTGCCCGCTCATCCAGGTGCTGGGCGTGTCGCTCCGCCCGCCCCAATGAGCTGGACACCATGGAACCCTCTGCAGTCACATGACCCTGTCGCTCACGCTGATGTCAGCAGGGCGGAGCCAGCTCAAGGCCTGCAAGAGCGAGCGATGCATCGCGCTGGTCGTCAGTGAGACGGGACAACACCGCATCGCTCGAGTCCGACCTGCCCTGCGCCGCTAACAGGTGCAAACCTGCCATCTTTGATTTTCATCAAATCAGACTATTAATTCATTTCCGTTTTGATTACGTATATTTTTAATTGAGTCCATCTACCATTTTGGGGAACTTCAATAAGCGGTAGCAATTGCAATTATTCCATGTTCACGGTTGATCAGTTCATCAGTGAATCAATTCATAACTGATTAATCGATTCTTAACTGATACCAAAGAATAATTTCATACATTTTTGATTCAGAGACTGATTTAATTGATACAACAAATGGAATGAATTGATTTAGTGAACAGATCCTATGGATTTGGTGAATCGAGCCAGCAATCTGTTCTCTTGATTCAATCGACTCACTTGACTCAGTGAGTCGATTCATAACTCTGATTCAATGATTGTTTGCATCATCACTCAAATATGCTTCGCTGAAGTCTCCTTGGGGCAATATTTTTGTGATGGTTTAATCGACAAAACTATTAATAAAATTCCAGTTTTCAACTATTTTGCCATTTATTTCTTATAATTAATGGAAAATATTGATATTTCATATATTATATAAATATTAATTTACAAATGCTTTTAAGTAAAATTTTACTGGTAAATAACTGTTAAATATTTGGTTGAAGTTAAAAGTTCATTTCATTGTAAATATGTCAGTGATGTCAATGATTTTTCTCTCTCTGTGTTTCAGATCAGACAAAGTGCCATGTTGCACAGATGGGGGCCAGTCCCTGCAGACCGGGGTTTGCTCTGTGATGTAACCGTCTGATTGACAGCTGTCAGTCAAGTGAAGTGAGTAGGGCTTGGGCCTGCTGCTTTGAGCGTCTCGTGACAGTACCGGTGTGTGCGTCTCTTCTTCTGTGTCTCTCTCAGATCCCTGCGTCAGTAGGGATGATCAAGTGTGTGTTTTCACAGTCATTTCAGGATCCGTCGCAAGCGAGTGCCAATCGCCACACACACGCTCTATGTCTCAAATCTTCATCTCTCACTAGCGAAAGTGTCATTTTGAGGAGTTCGAGAATGTCATTTCTTTCAGGAATTCAGGATGAGGCAGGTTTATTGTATTATCATCATTCAGTATATTCATGATACGTCATATTTGAGCCAATGGCATGTGCATCATGGGAAGGCGGATCACATGTGCCACTGTTTTACTGTGAAGCGGCTGCAGGTTTGAGTGTTTTAAGCTAAGAACTGTGTTTAAATCTTATTTTCTTATTTTAAACCGCTGTTGTATTCTCTATATTTATGTTTTATAAATGCATATGAGATTATTGTATCTGATATTAAGAGGCTTATTACATGCCCTGCTGTAATCCATAAACACGCTGCTGTATGTCTGTATTAAAAACATAAAATGATTTACACACCAACATAATATCCTGGAGAATTCATCTGTGTTTTATTGTCTTTTCACCTTCAAAAGTTGTCTGTTTTTGGAATTGCATGCTAGTATACTACTCATATCATATCTTCTCCAGTATGCAGAAATTTTGTGCACAAAATACCTACTAAATTTGTATAAAAATGCAATACTAGGTGATATTTACACAAACTTAGATTAAAATATGAAATGTAATATATATAATATATACCCAGTTTGATTTTAATTTTAGTTGAAGTTTAATCATTTTAGTATGTGCTTTTATTTTTTATTTAGCTTTAATTTATTTTAGTGTTATGAATACACTTTTAGTGAACAGATCTTACTGATTCAAAGAATCGATTCAATCGAGTCAGCAAATCAGTTCAACGAATCGAGTTCATTTGATTCAACGAATCGACTCACTCCATTCTCCATTTGATTCAACAAGTTGTTTCACGACTGATTCAGCGATTTGATTCATGATTAATTCAGTGAGTCAATTCATAACTCTGATTCAGTGATTCATTTGCATCTCACTCAAAAATGTTCACTGAATCTCCACATAGCATGCTTTTAAATAGTTTAATGGAAAAAAGCTAATTAATATTGCAGTTTTAAACTATATTGCAATGTATTGCTTTTAATGACTAGAAAATATCTGTATTTTATACATAACAGTTTTTTTTACTTGATACATTAATACATACAACTTTTTTTAATGTAATGGCTGAGGTAAAATTAATTTCGTTTTAAAATGTCAATTGAACTTCTCTGCATCTTTCAGATCGGACAGAGTGACTTTTATAGTATTTAATAATATTTTAAATGAGTTTTTAAAATATTTTTTAGTTTTCATTGTAACTTTAAAGTTTTAGTAAATTAGTTTTATTCTTTTGCCATCTTTATTAGTTTTTACTATTTTACTTCAGTTATTTATTAATGAAACAGTTTTAGGTATTGATAACAACACTGATGTGCAGCTGCTGCATCTTCCTTTAGTAAGCAGTCTACAGTGCACACTGTGTGAGTATGCTAGTATTCCACTGTAAATATTACGCACACTCACAAGAATCTTCATTCAAACACTTTATTAGTTGCTTTATTAGTAGTGTTGTTTCAGGTGTGTGCTGTGCTCCTCAGCCCTGGCATATGTTCAGACTGTTGACTTTATAGCGGATGTGCTCCGGAGTTTCTTCACCTGATCGTCCAGACCGGTCAGTCGCTCAGCGTTCTGCTGCAGCTCCGCTCCTTGATGAACAGATGCCTCCTTATCTGAAAACACAACCACAACAGCTCCGGTTACCATGGGGATGTGATGGCTGAGTATTATGGGATGGGTGTGTAGTGGGCGTTACCTTTCAGAGCCTGCATGATGTAGCTGGTGTCCGCATGGAGACTCGCCTCCCCTGCAGCCTGTGCGAGGAGTCTTCACCCGCCTCAGTGTTCTCAGCCGCGCGCTTCAATCGCTCTAACTCCTCCTTCAGTGCTTCCAGCTCCTGAAACACATGATGGGTTACTCACTGTCAGGTGATTCTAAATTTTAATCTAACTAATTACATGAGATGCCGACTAATTAATCATAAATTAATTGCACATCACATTGCCTGAAAAATTACCCACAAAAGATCACTTAAATTCATTATTGTTTTTATATAAAAGCAATGAAGTCATTAAAAAAAGCTTTAGAATTGCATAAATCATGATACTAAATTATTAAAAAAATTAAATGATACTCTAAAAATCAGAAACTAAGGGTCAGTAGGTGGCAGCAAGTCACTGTCTTTACGAGTGAGTCATTGAATCATTCATTTAACCAATTTGTTTAAAGGGCTGATTCATTTGGAGTCACTGAATCATTAACTCACTTGATTAATTAAAAAATAAATAAATATAACAAAATATTATAAATATAATTATTATTTCTTATTTGTGTGCATTTTAAATTACTAAATAACAAATCAATAAATTCTATTATATTTTAACGAGTTACAATTTATGAACGTTCCTGTTTTAAAAAACTTATAAAAAGTAACTGAATTAATATAATAGTTAATATATAATTTATTCATTTTTATGCAGTAATCAATTACAAATCATTAATTGAATTTTATATTCAATACATTTATATATTGAAAAAAAATGGTGATATGGAAATGTAATGCGATCCAAAGCAGCCAGGAACTATGTTCGCGCGCGTTTTGCTGAAAATAACTGCACACCTTAGAACGTTCGTTAACCAATCAGATTCAAGCATTTAACGGCGTCCGTGGTATAACACAGTATAAACTTCCTGTTTATTGAACTGTTGTATAAATAAATCTCACATCTGCAGTGTGATATTGCTAAACTACATCATATGATATAAAAATAAGAAAGTTACTAAACATAAATCATTTGAACACAGTATATTTTCAAAAGAAATCGCACAAATTATCGCGTTAAATCAACAGCTCTAACTATAACATGCAGTGTTGTGTGTGTTTCGCACCTCTGCGCTTGTTGACCGTCCTGAGCTGCATCGCCTGATCCTGAGCTTCGTTAGCATGCGTCGTTCCGTCGTCACGTCTTTCCTCAGGTCATCCAGCAGAGCATCTCATCCAGCACCCTGTGACTCCCACAATCCCCTGCTCGGGGGCTTCAGCCGTCCTCTATCTGAGAAACACAGGCCATCGGTCACGTTAGCGTGAATCTGGCGTAGTTTCTCTAGTTTTTTCAGCTCAGATCTCAGACTGACCTGTTGGGCGTCGTTCTTGGCGTTGTTTGCGATGTCGGCGCTCTTAAGGATCTTGCCCTCCAGCTCATCCGAAAATATCCTTGTTGTCATTCATCATCTTCAGGATGCTCTCAGCGTCCTGCTGGATACCACGCATCACTGCAGACCACAACAATCGGGACCGTTAGAAAATACCAAATGAACACCAGACAAAATATTCAAATGAGTTGTTAGCGTGTTGTTGTGTACTGTGTGTTGTGCACTGTGTGTTGTTATCGTGTGTCCTTAGCATGTGTTGTGTACCATGTGTTGTTAGCATGTGTTGTGTACCATGTGTTGTTAGCATGTCATTAGCATGTGTTGTTAGCATGTTCTGTGTACCGTGTGCTGTTAGCATGTTGTTAGCATCGTCGCCTTAGCATGTTTTTTTAGTGTGTGTGTTGTGCAGCATGTGTTGTTACTGTGTCACTAGCATGTCATTAGATGTTTTCTTAACATGTCCTGTGTACCATGTTCTGTTAGGCGTTGTCGTTAGTATGTGTTGTGCACTCTGGCGTGTTAAGCGATATGGATTAGCGTGTTATTAACATGTGATGTGTACCGTATGTTGTTAAGCGTGTTGTTAGCTTGTGTTGTTAGCATTTGCTGTGAACCGTGTGTTTGTTAGCTGAATTGTTAGTGTGGTTATGCGTAGTGTTGTGTACCGTGTGTTGTTAGCCTCCTCCAGCAGGTGTCTGGCGTTCTCAGCTGCTCTCTGCTGTTCTCCAGGACTCTGCTGCTGTCTGGCAGTGAAGCGCCAGATTCTGCAGCTCCTTCAGCTTCTGCTTCAGCTTCACCATGCTCAGAGGAACCTGAGGCTTCCAGGACGACCTCGCACACCGCTGCACCTCATCCGGGTCTGAATGAGGCTCTGAGACACAATCACACCCAACTCCAGTGTGAGCGACTGCCAAACCGCTTCAAATAGACTAAAACATTCATAGTACACACTTGGCAGTGTGCAGTATGGCAAAGTAAAGTAAAAACCCACCTGACAGGAAGTCCTTGAGATTGTTTATGAAGTCTTTGGTGTCCTTCAGGTCTTCATCCACGTCGGCTTGCACCTGCTTGATCTGATTGGCCAGCTCATCTGTGGACAGTCTCACCCTATTGAGTGAATCTTCAGCTTCCTGTATCTGTGTTTCAGAAGTTGTGTTTGGTTTAAAGTCTTGTGAAATCTAAATAGACTAGTCTAATTGGTCTTACTAGCTAGTTAGTGTATGCGTTCCGTCTTTATGTTTTACTATTTCAATTTTAATTTCCATAATTGTGACCTTAATTGTGACAATTTTGCCCTTTTTAATATTTAAATATTATATTATTCTAAATGATATTTAGAATATTATTATATTTATATGTAATTTTAAAATGCAATATTTAGTTATTGCCAATTTTGTATTTATTGATTACATGTTTTGCCTATGTATTATTAATTTCATATTTATATGTGCCATTTTTCATGTATTTTTTATTTTTATTTTTCATTTATGATTATTTGGTCTCGGCTGTGACTTTTCCATAATTTTGTCTTTTTAAAATGAATTTTCATTAATATAATATTTTCTTTGTATATTTTTAATATTTATATGTAATATTCAAAATGTAATATTTATTAACTTAATTTAAAATTCATTTATGTAATGATTATAATAATTTAATATTCGTTGATGTTATATAATAATTTTATTGATTTCACCTATTTATTTATTTTTTTTCCTTTTCATAATTTTGGCTTTTATCATTTTTTATTAATTTACTTGTATTACTTATTTGCTATAATTCTTTTTTAGATTTCAGTTTCAATATTTTTTGTAATCATGACTTTAAAAAGGCTTTATTTAGAATGTTTATTTCTCATAATTTCTTTATATTTTCAAATTGCAATTTTATTTCTCATAAATCTGGCTTTTATGTTTTCTATTCTATTTATGTCAGATTTAATTCATTATTATTTGTTTTATATTTATATGTGCAATTTAATTTTAATTATAATAAAAAATACATATAAAGCAATACATTAACATTAATTTTCAATTATAATTATTAGGTCTATATTTTGACTTTTCATATTTTCCATAGCTTTTTTACTTCTCATAATTTTGACTTTTAATTTAATGAATTTTGCTCCTTTATAATATTATAATTTTCTTATTTTTAATGTAATTATTGTGAATGTGTATTGTGGTACCTGTGCAGCTGCTATGTGATCTTGTTGTTGAGATCCTGTAGTTTGGCCTTCACTCGTGCGTCCTGGAAGGCTTTGTTGGCGTTGGAGCGCTCCGGTGCAGCGTTCCTCCAGCTCCACAAGGGGTGCTCCGTCAGGAGGACAGAGATCCCAGCACAGCTCCGGAGTGCAGGAATCTACGATTGCCCCGACACCTAATGAACACAACACTACTTACTCATCTGCTGGAAAACCAACACTTCTGCTCAGCCAATCCGTGCAATCTCTCTCACCTTGTTTGCAGTGGCGTCAGATTTGGCTGGGTTGCCAGATCCTTCTTGAGTTCTCCAGGTCTTTAGTGTTTCCGGGCTGCCGTCTCTCAGGTCACTCAAGGCGTTTTCATGAACCCTCTGACTTCTTCAATGTGTCTTTAGCAGCGTCGGCTCGTTTGTCGGCGTCTGTCGACTTTTCAGTCACGACTTCTGGATGCGTGGAAGGTGCCTGAGAATGAGAGGTTTTCATTAGAGGTCATACTGAGGAATCTGATGGTAATAAAGATGAGGCTGCACCGCACTGGCGTTGTTGGATCCGGCGTTAGTGAAAGCGTCCCTCTTGGTGAAATATTCCTGACCCAGGGTCCACAGAAGGTCCTCCAGGTCCTTCAGACTGCGATCAATATCTCCGTCCCTGGCTGTGATGCCAGATCCACAGTCAAACCATTCAGCTGAGACCTGCAAAAGTGTTTAAACAAACACAACTCACTTCATAATGCAGCTTCAGTCTGAAGACGAGTTGAACTCTGTTGTCAGTTTAAGCAGTTTAATTTTGCTTTTGTACATTGACTTTATTTCTCAAATTCTCATTATTTAGAATTTTTTTTATTTCTCCTCATTTTCACTGCAAACAGCATCTTTAAATTCCACAATTTCTATTTTTCATTTTTTTATATATATATAATTTTTAGGTTTATTAAAAGTTCTAGTAATATTAATATTTAACAAATAGTTTTATTTAGCTTTATAAGTTCATGTTTTATTATTGTTTAATTATTATTATTACTTATAATTATTATTTTTTCTGTTTCTCATAATTGCATCTTTATATTTGATTTTTTTTTTCATTTTACTCATACTTTTAGCTTTTTTATTTCTCTTTTTGATAATTTTGGCTGTCATATTTGTTTCCTAATTTAATATACATTACTCTTTTTGTATTCATTTAATATTTACCTATTTATAATATTATATAATATTCATATTTAATTATTTAATATTTAGTTATTGTGATTTAATATTTATTATTTGTCATGGTTTGTTAATCTATTATTTATTTAATTTGTAAAAGTGCAGTTTAAAATTATTTATTATTATTATTATTATTATTATTATTATTATTATTATTATTAAGTGTCAATTTGGACTTCTTCATAATTTGAATTTTATTTCCACAATTTAGCCATTTATATTACATTTTATTAATTTATGTTGTATTTAATATTTTTATGTGAAATTAAATTGTATTTATTATCATTTGGCCTCAGTGTTAACATCTTTATTAGGGGTTGAGCGACATGTGGCTTTCAAGCCCGATGCTGATGCAGATTATTACAGATCAAGCAGCCGATATTTTAAACCGATATATATGTCTGGTGTAAAATGAAAACTAATGTCAAAATTGACTAAATAAATAAATAAATCGGACAAAAAATTATTTCAATGCTTTTAATTACTTTATTAGCAAATTTGTTTTCAAAATGACCAATCCCAGTTACCATAAAAATTCTTAATATCGGCACCGATAATCGGCTTTATATTGCCCAACTGCAGTATTATCGCTCAAAATGACTTTTCATAATTTTGGAATTTATATTACTCTTAACTGAGATTTTATTTCTCATAACTACATATTAGAATTACTTAAAATACTTACATTTAATTTTGCATTTAATTTAATGTAATAATTTTACTATAACATTTAGATTTAATATTTACAATTTAATAGTTCCAATATCTATTATTTGGTCACTTATTTGGACTTTTTCATATTTGAGAATTCTTAATTGTTGTTCACTGTGAGCTGTGTAGTTCTCATCATTCTGACAGATGGTCAGTGAGCAGCGAGTCGGTCTGATGTTGATGCTGTACCTGATCTGGTTGGAGTCTCTGCAGGCGTCCGGTCAGTCGCGGCTGGACTGCGGCGGGCGCTCACGGTCTCCTGCAGGCGCTCAGGGCATCCATCAGCGTCTGGATCCTGCGGCTGGCGCGCTGGAGGTGGGTCGCCGCCCGGATGAGATCAGCTGGTTCGAGAGTCGCTCCAGCGTCAGTGTGAGCTGCTGCAGCCTCGTTCATGCTGAAGAAGCAGGACGGACACGCTGGGCATTCTGGGAAACTGGCGGATGCGGCTGCAGAAGCGCAGGCGCCGTTACGCCGGTTTACAGAGACACGCGCCTGTGCGTTTGTCACAGCCGCCCGACTCGTGCTCGACGGGTCGCAGACCTACGCTGACAGGAAAGAACAAGAAACCAATCAATGTCCTGTATTTTTTATTAACTTTTATGCTTAATTGAACTGTATTTATTTATTTGTCATTTGCTTGTGTGGACAGGAAACACTCACGTCTGCAGCCAATCAGAGGATCTCCGCACGTGTTGTCAGGGCAACCGCTGCAGGTCCGCCCCGATGCCGGCGACACAGACACTGACCCGTCGCGCTGAACCACAGGAACACACGCGTAAGAATGACATCATGTGATCATGTGATGTTGTGGTGGTCATGTGACCATGTGTGCGAGTGCATGTACCTGGTCACAGGGTGCGCATGGCGTTGATGGGGTCACAGTTACAGGGCTGGCAGCCGTTGAGCGACGATGGGTTCCAGTAACCCGCGGCACAGCGGTCACATGACAAACCCTCCACATGAGGGACACTTGCACTGACCCGTCAGCTGATCACACACACGCTGACAGAGCCGTCCTGGACTACGAGCACTCTACACACACGCGTGAAAACACAGTTTGAATACCTTCACTTCATCTTTTACTTTAGCGATTTAACTTGTATTTATTATCATCATTTTTCAGCATTTAATATGTATTCGTTTTGCTTTTGTTTAATATAATGTAATATCTATTATATATTTCATTAAATAATGAAATAATATTATTTTATTTATTTAAAATGTATCAATTTCAGTGTTTTTTTTGTTTAGTCTATTTGAATGCTTAATAACTGGAACAGACTATTTCTCTGGTGGAGGTCAGGGGTCAGGGGTGACTCACTGGAGCAGCCGAGAGGTTGTTGGCGTTGAGGTTGTAGTGTCCAGCTTTGCATCGGTCACAGCGTTCAGCCTTCAACGTTTGCTTTACACACACACTCTCCTGTCTGAGCTCACACTGACCTCCGTTCACAGAGCGGCGCGTTACACAGACAGCCTCGGGACACACACACCTTCATCAGCATCATCCTCACAGTGAGTGTGTGTGTGTGTGTGTGTGTTGTGTGTTACTCACGCAGGCAGGTGTCGAGGCTCCTGATGTCACTCAGAGGGTTCCTGTAGTAGTTGTTAGCGCAGGCTCACAGTTAGGTCCGGCGTGTGATGATTGCAGTTGTCACACTCCTCCGCTCCTGCGCCCGTCAGCTCAGTAACGCCTCGCATCAAAGTGACAGCGATCCGCGTGATTATTACACTCACAGCCTGAGGAGCAAACACACAATATGGAATAACAGTTTATTATGTGTTTGTTAATTTAATTATTGAAGTTTTAATAATGTAATTCAATTTGATGTTTATTTGTCTATTTAAGATTTAATCATTTAATTTTAATACATTTTTATTTTTTAAATAATAAAATGTTATATTAATTTAATGCCAATCAAATGTAAAATGTATTAATTTAATTTTAATAATTTAATAATCACTCACATTTTGCCTAACATTTATGTGCCATTTAATGTAGTTTATTCATAGTTTATTTAATAGTAATATGCATTAATTCATTTTATATTAGTGTAATTATGCTATTTATATATATGCTTAATATGTATTTTTTATTAATTTATTTTTATTATTTTGATTGATTATTTAAATATGAAATTATATCTTTTTATATTTATTTACTGCCAATCCAGTAAAACATCAGTTCATAAAATGTTAGGAATCTAAACAATTGAATTGTATTTTATCCTTTTATCCATTCAATTATTCATTTATATTTAATAATAATTTTTATTAATTTAATATGAAATTAAATCATTTTATATTTATTTCTTGCTAATCCAAAGTAATATTAATTTAATTCCTATTAATTTTATATTCACCTAATATTTTTATGTGCAATTTAATTGTTAATTACTAAGTTGTTAGTACAGTTTATTTCATATTTATTCATTTAATTCTTATTTTATTCATTGCTAATGTTTTTGTGTAAAGATATGACATTTTTACTCAAAAAAATGCTTTAAAATTTTAAAATAATTAAAATATTTATTTTTATGATGATTACTAGTAATGAGTTCATGCAGCATACTGGCCTCTGAAGCGTTACATACAGTACACATAGTAGGCAGTATGTACTAGATAGTTAATAATAGTATATTTGTAATTAATTTCATTAATAGCCTTAAATCGTCACATGCAGTGCATTGTGTGAGCAGCCGTACGTTTGCAGGTGTGTGTGTGTTCCGTTCTCCGCGGGTCTCCAGGGAAGGTCATTGTGGAGGCGTCACATTGCTCACAGTTCACTCGGCCGTGTTGTGCTGACACTCCACACACGCCCACCTGCAGTACAAACACACATGTATGAGCCATGTACAGTATGTGGGGTTTAGTGTGTGTTCGGTGTGTGTGTATGTGTGTTACCTGTGTGTTGGGCAGGTTGTTGCAGCGGTTGAGCGTGTCCATGGCAGAAGCAGGATCCCATCACCGCATCTCGCAGGGCGTAAAACTTCTCAGACTGCGCCCGGGCATGCTGGGAACTGACCCAGCCGGGTCAGATTGACCCGCAGACCCGTGAACCCAGACGCCACTGAGGGACAGAGCAGCCGTCAATCATCCGCACACCTCGTTAACACTATGATCATGCCCTTTGTTCATGTGCGAGGAAAACTGGAGAAAGTCACATGAAAAGCTCGCTCAGGATTGTGTTCATTCGGAGTTGATGTCTGCAGAACGCGCTAGAGGATAAAGTGAATTCTGAGAGGTAAAAGCGCTCAAATGATGAAGATGCTCCAGAACACATTTAGTTAAAATGTTAAAGCGTCTAATAGACGTTATTTAAAGTGTTTCTTACAGGTTCTACTAACATTCCTTAAACAAAATTTGAATGTTTATCTTGAACATTCTAAAACGTTCAATTTGTTGTCAGTAATGTTATTTAAAGGTTTACAAAAGCGTTTACAACATTCTCTACTAATTTTAACAAAAAAACTTTTATTTTTTTTATATATATATAAAAATGTCATACATTTTCTTTGTCATGATTAGAGCGTTATTTAAGGTTAAAATATAATTTTTTAAAACAAAAAAAACTATTCATCCAATTTTATTTACCTAAAATAACATTATTTGAAAAATATAAAAAGTTAAAAATGTCAGTTTTCTTGACACTGATTAGAACGTTATTTAAAGGTTTCTAAAACATTTCTTACAATGTTCTTTCACCCATAATATAACCTTATTTGACCCTACACACATTAAAACTCTTTCTTGTTGTGATTAAACATTATTTAAAGGTTACAAAACATGTTCTGCTAACTTTATTTTCACCCAAAATATAGTGTTACTTGAACATGTATTTTAATATTCTAATAGCGTTAAAAAAGTGTTGTAATAATTAGAATGTTATTCGAAGGTTATATAAAGGTTTCTTACAATGTTCTACTCCTGTTATCTTTACCAAAATGTATTTGATTGTTAATTTTAATATTACAAGAACGCTTTCACAGAATCATAAGGATGTTCCAAAAGAAATTTTCTATGAACATTTTCTTAACGTTACGTTAAGTGCAAATAACATTGTAACGACATTCTCAGAATGTTTTTTTTTTGAGAATTTTTTAATAACATTTTTCTTAACGTATGAGAACATATATCAAATATTAATGCAGCTGTAAGAACGTAAATTTCTTTAAGAACATTTTGGCTTAATATTTATAAAACTCGTAAAAATGTAAGTGAAAGGTCGGCTGTGTTACCTTCTGGTCCCTGTAGGGTCTCGGCGTGGATGGCAGCGAGTAGCAGTAGGTTTCTTCGAGGGAGCGAGGACGAGGTGGTCACCTGAGGAAAGGTGGACGGGCAGTCGGTGGCCATGTACAGGACGGGTTGCCAAGAGCGACCGAAATCCCTTGTCCTCTCGACGATCAGTGCATCAGGTCTTGGGCCCTATGGGACGACAGATGAGGCGTTACAAAACAGTGCTTCAATTAAATTAAAGACAGTGAGATGGATATCAAATACCTTAAATGAGAATGAGACGGTTTCCAGGTGATACATTCCATCTAAATCCAGCTGCAGCGCACGGACTCACATCTGGAATAAACACACAATCACTGTAAAAGTGCTTCATGCATAATCCTTAAATGGTTTACAAGTTATTTATTTTTATATGAATAAATATAAAGTGTTTAATTAAAGTTTAAATTAATTTAAGTTAATTTAATGTATCCAAACAGTACAGTTTGGTACTGTGATCTGAATCAAAAGATTCGCGAACCTAATTCGAAGCTTTCCGACCTGAACAATGATTCGCTAAATATTAGAGTCTCAATCTGGATCAAAACATTCACAAACCCGCTCAGTTCTGAATCAAATGATTTGTGAATCTGCTCCAGAGTTCTGATCTGAATAACAATTCGCGAAGTTTTAGAGTCCCGATTAGAAATAAAACATTCACAAAACTGCTTAGTTCCATTCTGAATCAAATACGTGAAACTGTTCTTGTGTTCCGATCTAAATCAAATGATTTGATCTCAAACTAGTCCCGATCTAAATCAAAAGATTAACGAGACTGCTCAGTTCCAATCTAAATAAAATGATTCGCGATTCTGACAAATACACGGATGTCTCTGTTGTAATTAAGGGTTTAATGTCATGTTTTGAAGCCTTACCTTTCTTAGACTGCCACCATCGGTTGGGTCCGGCGCTGGAGATCACGTTCTGGATCCTGTGCGCGTTATACGCCGCCGGGTTACGAGAGTCACACGGACAGCACTTCATCTTCCACTGAGACATGGAGAGTGTGATTTAGACATTTCACCAGTTTAACCAGCTGTGTTTCTGTTGCTTATAAGGTTTAAATTAGTTCTCAGTGTCAAGCGTGACCTTCGTCTCAGATGTTTCTCCACACATAAACACTCACAATGCGTCAGTATTACTGTAGTAAGAGCCCAGGAAACAAATTTAGGTTAGAAAACGTTGTTTTGTGTCCCTAACATTTATTTAAAAACGTTAAAGTTGTTTGATTACTATGAAAATGTTGCAAAATGTTGAGGAGCATCATCTCAGGCTGCAGAATCTGGGTTTGTTAATTATTATGTCAGTGTGAAACGACTTTCATTATGTGCCGATGGTTCAAAACTTAAAGAAAACCATCAGCGATAACCTGAATAAACATGCCTCAGAAACGTCTGCCAGCTAACCTTAAAAGCAATGAGTCAGTGTCATAAAGATCTCTAGATATTTTCCAGTGTTTTCAGATTTGATAAGATCTCAGCATTGACTCCTCTGAGTGTGTTTTAGAGAAACGCCTGAGACACTCAAAGGAACCATCGCAAAGATCTCCTTCTGCTTTCATCTGAACATGTTCTTCTGGGTGTGGTTCTTGGCACTTAACAATAAAAGAAAAAAATGTGACCCTGGAACACAAAACCAGTAATAAGTGTAATTTTTTATTTTTTAAATTGAGGTGTATGCATCATCTGAAAGTGAAATAATAATAATCTCTCCATTGATGTATGGTTTGTTAGGAGGACAATATTTGTTTGAGATACAACTATTTGAAAATCTGGAATCTGAGGGTCCAAAAAATCTAAATATTGAGAAAATCATCTTTAAAGTTGTTCAAATGAAGTTCTTAGCAATGCATTTTACTAATCAATAACTAAGTTTTGATATATTTACGGTAGGAAATGTACTAAATATCTTCATGGGACATGATCTTTACTTAATATCCTAATGATTTTGGCATAAAAGAGAAATTGATAATTTTGACCCATACAGTGTATTGTTGTCTATTGCTACACATATACTTAAAGGTGCACTAAGTGATTTTTGAAAAACAGCGTCAGACCGAGTCCCCAAACACACTAGCAGCCAATCAAGAAAAAAAAAAACCCTTAGCTATTATAAATTCACTGTAAACCACGGCTTCATGGGGATTATTGCTTTTATAAAGCGGTTATTTCATATCGCAGTAAGGTTTCACAGAATAAAACAGAGCAAATAAAGTGTAATGATGTTAATAAAACAGTATTCTTCCACCAAACAATGTAGTTCCTCAGAAACAGTTGTGGTTCCAATAAAGTTGTTGCGAGCAACACACAGAGAAGTAAACAAAGGTGTATGTTTGATTGTAAAGTAATTTACAACAGCTTTGAAGCATGCTCAGCCAATCAGAATCAAGGACCGGAATCTTCCACACAGAACCACACCCAAGATAGCTTCTAACTGAAAGAGCCTTGTGTTCCGCGGTCTAGGCGAGTCTCACCTGTCCGTGTGGAGTGCAGACCACCTCAGACCCCATCAGACCACATGTGGAGGAGGAGTGCAGGTTCTGCTTCGGCCCAGCAGCAGGTCAGCCATCGCAGGGGTAACACGCCCGCTCCTGCAGTCCTGCTGTCCCAGCACACCCAGAACAGAGCTGAAGAGAACACAACACCATCACAGTCACCATCAGAGTCAGGGTACTCTTACAGATGACTTCAAGAGTACAGTTGATTTACCATAATGCATGTCCAAAACCATCACTTTACTATGGTACATATATGTATATTATTAATAACAAACACATACAGACAATTATTAACACACAAACATTCATGAACACACTATTATAGACATTCATAATTTTTATAAAAGCTTTTAGGCGTTATATATCAAGGCTAAGAAAGTTCAATTGTTTTGATGATAACGTTTTTAAAAGAACATACAAATATATACAAACATCATATGCATATCCATGTTAAGTTTATAATAATTAAAATGAAGATTAAAAAAGCTAATTAAAGAAAAATAAAATAACTTAAGCTTATGTATTTCATCTAGTTTCCAACAGTCTCAGAAATAAAGGTACAAAAGCTGTCACTTGGGTACTTTTCAAAGGTACATTTTGGTACCTTAAAGGTACATATTAGTATTTAAAGTGAACATATTTGAACCTAATATGAACAAAAGTGTACCTTTTGAAAAGGTACCAACCAGTGCAGCTTTGTACCTTTATTTCTGAGAGTGAACGAACATGTTCATTTAGTTCAGGTCAGAGTACTAAAATAACTAAAACTGAAATAAAAGAAAAATTTTGAAAACAGTACAGAGCGTATTTAAAAGCAAACAGACAAGAACAAGATTGCTGAAATTAAACTAGAAACTGAAATGAACACAAAAGCAGAAAATACAAAAATAAAATCAATAGTCAGAAGATTGCCAAAAACTATAAATTTAACATTCATAACACACTTTGGCTTTTGTAAATATATGATTAAAAACAAACCTGCTAGTGAAAGAAAAATCCCGTCTTCATCCAGGCGATATATCGATCTAAGCGAATAAAACACAGCTGTAAAGCTATCGAGCTTTCTTTGAAACACAAGTGAATGACAGTTAAATCAGGATTAAGGCAGTGTTTACAGGGTACAGCAGAACTCACCCGTTAGTGTGTGAATGCTGTCCTTCTGTGTGTGTGAAGTGTTCAGATGCAGTGTGTGCCGTGTGTTCGGCTTTTATTTCAGGAGCTGCTCAC
Organism: allo-octoploid hybrid of Carassius auratus x Cyprinus carpio; assembly: GCA_024542945.1. Lineage (NCBI taxonomy): Eukaryota > Metazoa > Chordata > Actinopteri > Cypriniformes > allo-octoploid hybrid of Carassius auratus x Cyprinus carpio. The sequence continues at coordinate 987,874 of CM045072.1, forward strand.
CTGTGTGTGTGTGTGTGAGACACCTTCCCTCACAGCGTCACACCCTTGTAACATGAATCAACACGAGCACACACACACACACACACTCACATCCTCAAAGTACTGGGGATGGAATGTAATCATGATTCATTATTATGATATATGAGCGGATGAACACTGTATTCATGTCCTGTGGTAGTGATGTGGTACTAACCAGCACTAACCAGCAGCTTTAGCTCAGATTGAGAGCTCCTGTGAGCTGAAAGTTCAGATTTATACAATCAGTCAATGAGATTTGAGTTCATAAACAAGCAGTGCAGAGTCTCCTGTGTGTGTCTGCTGAGCAGTGAGTGTGTGTGATTAAGTGTTACGTGTGATGCGTGTTAAAACCCTTGGCCTGCAGGCACTGATTTCAGGCGTGTGTGTGTGAGGTGTGTCCTGTCTGAGGTGAGACAGTGACTCAACACACACAGGCGAAGGTGCCACACCTGAACACTGCTGACAGATCACCATAGCAACCAGATTGGGGGTCTCATATCACACATTCATAAACATATATACTTACACGCTTTCATGTATATTCATAAACACAAACAAACATTAATCAGCACATGTTTACTTAAACACCTGGACATTCATAAACAAGCATTCAAAAGATTTATAAACACAGATATAGACGTTCATAGACAGAGCGGTTCATAAATATTAATAAACACATATATAGAGATTAGTAAATATCGATAAACACAAATATAGACATTCATAAGCTCATACATACATATTCATGAAAATTGATAAACACATGGACATTAAAAATTCAGAAACACAGATATAGACATTAAAAAAACGCATGTAAAAATTCATAATTATCCATAAACACACATATAGACATTCATAAACATTCAAAGACACATAAAGACACTAATAAACACATAAATATTCACAAACATATGGAAATTCATAACCACATAAACACACAAAGACATTCATAAATATCATAAACATCCATATAGATTCATGAATATTTATAAATATTAATATAGACATTCATAAATACATTTACACACATTTAGAAATATTGATAAATATATATACATAAACATTAAAACACAGATATTCATGAACATAAACATTTATGAACACAGACATTAATAGACATATATAGAGGCTAATAAACATAAATATTCATAAGCGTATGGAATTCACAAGCACACGATCATTTATAAATATCATAATACATATATATATATAGACATATATATAGACATTCATACATACATATACACACATTAAGAAATATTGATAAACATATATATACATTAATAAACATTCATAAACACATATAGACATTCATAAACATTCATAGACACATGTAAACACTAATAAACATAAATATTCATAAAGCGTACAGAAATTCATAATTACATTAACATTTTAAATATTCATAAATACACATAGACATTCATAAGCACATGTACATTCATAAAATGATAAACATTCATAAATATTCATAAACACACACATACACATTCATAAGCACACATTCAGGAATATCATAAATATTCATAAACACACATTGACATTCATAAATACATATATACTCATTCAGAAATATTGATAAACATATATAGACATTAATAAACATTCATAAACACATATAGACATTCATAAATATTCATAGACACATGTAAACACTAATAAACATAAATATTCATAAGCGATCAGAAATTCATAATCACATAAACATTTATTAATATTCATAAATACACATAGACATTCATAAGAACCATCATTCATAAATATCATAAACATTCATAAATATTCATAAACACACATTTAGACATTCATAAATACATATACACACATTCAGAAATATTGCTAAACATATATAGACATTCATAAACATTCATATAGACATTCATAGAAACATATAGACACTAATAAACATAAATATTCATAAACGTATGGAAAGTCATTATCACATAAACATTTATTAATATTCATAAAACACACATAGACATTCATAAGAACACGTACATTTATAAATATACATGTACATTTATAAATAAATATAAATATCATAGAAATTCATAAACACACATATAGACATTCATAAATACATTTACACACATTAAGAAATATTGATAAACATATATAGACATTCATAAACATTCATAGACACATATAAACACTAATAAACATAGATATTCATAAATGTAATTATATAAACATTTCTTAATATTCATAAACACACATAGACATTCATAAGCACAGCATACTTCATAAATATCATAAAAATTCATAAACACACATATAGACATTCATATAGACACATATACAGACATTCAGAAATGTTGATAAACATATATAGACATTCATAAACATTCAGACACATATAAACACTAATGAACATAGATATTCATAAAGCGTAATCACATAAACATTTATTAATATTCATAAACACACATAGACATTCATAAGCACACATACATTCATAAATATTCATAAACACACACATATAGCCATTCACACAAATGTGTGTTTGATCAGAGACACAGTGAGTGTGTTCAGGTGTGTCCGTCTCTTTAAGAACTGTAGGAAACTCCCTCCACAGAATCACTACAACAGTTTGTTCTGTTGGTCTGGAAATAATCCGATTAATGTTGCCATTCACTCTGGAATTTCCAGCCACTCACACTCACATGCTCTAAGAGCAGCTAATATTCTCTCCATCTAGTGTCTGCTCTGAACATCTGAACTCATAAACACCTAACACCGCTAATATTCACATGTTCACTCCATCAGTAGCGACTGAACTCACATACACCTGCGCTAATGCTAATAATACTCATGTAAGGCTCTGCTTGACTTGTTGATGATAACTTGGGTGATGGGTGGTTGACAGTATTGTGTGGATGGTTGCTAGAGTATCGTGAATGGTGCCAATGAGTTGCTAGGATGTTCTGGGTTGTTTCAGGGTTTGCTGGGGTGTTTTTAGGTGGTTGACTACTTGCTAGTGTGTTTTATATGGCCACTAAGGTGTTCTGGGTAACTGACAAGGCGTTGCTAGGAGTTATGGGTGGTTGCTAGGAGTGCGTTGAGTCATTGTCAGGGAATACTATTGAGTAATGGGGTGGTTGCTAGGGTGTTTGCCTGGGCATTGCTAAGGTACTATAGGTAGTTGCCAGGGGTGCTATTGCATTCTAAGTGGTTTTAAAGTGTTCTGAGTGAGTTTGCCAGGGTATTATGAATGGATTACTATAGTGTTCTACATGCTACTAAGGTTGTCTGGGTGAGTTTGCTAGTGCAGGGCATTGTGGGTGTTGCCAGGAGTTCTTATAATATTCTGTATTGTTGCCAAGGTGTTGCTGGGTTTACAGATGGTTGCCAGGGATTCTAGTGGGTTATAGGTGGTTACTAGGGTGGTTTAGGTGGTTGCTACATGATAGTGTGTCTTATTTGGTCACTAAGGTGTTCTGAGTAATTGACAGAGCGTTGCTAGGGTGTTGTGGGTGGTTACTAGGGTGTTGTGTGGCATTCAAAGGCGTTGCTAGAGGTAATATAGGTAGTTGCCATGGGTTATTAAAGTGTTTTGGGTGAGTTGCCTGGGTGTTGCTAGGGTATTATGAGTGGTTGCTAGGGTGATCTACATGGCTAGTTTTCTGGGTTGTTGCCAGTGTATTACTAAGGTATGTGTGGGTGATGCCAGGAAGTTCCTATGATGTTCTGGGTGGTTGCCAAGGTGTTGCTGGGGTTTACAGGTGGTTGCCAGGGAATTGTAGTGAGTTATAGGTGGTTACTAAAGTGTTCTGGGTAGTTGTCATGGCGTTGCTATGGTAATATAGGTTTTGGGTGGTTGTTCCTTGCTGTGGTGTTTTATGTGGTCACTACAGGGTTCTGGGTGATTAACAGAGCATTGCTAGGGTGTTATGGGTGGTTGCTAGGGTTTTCTGGGTGTTGCTAGGGTACTATAGGTAGTTGCCAGGGGGTGACTAGGGTGTTCTAAATGGTTGTTAAAGTGTTCTGGGTGGTTGCCAGGGTGTTGCTAGAGTATTATGGTGGTTGCTAGGGTGTTCTTTTGTGGTTTCAAAGGTATTTTAGGTGGTTGCTAGGGTATTATGGGATGTTGCGGGTGAAGTGAATGTTTGTTAAGCCCGTTCACACCAAGAATGATAACTATAACGATACGATATTAGCGTCCACATCAGCGAACGATATCATCTGTAAGCACTGCGCTTCGTCTCTGCTTTAAATTCTCAAGCTCGTTTTAACAGGATTGATTCTGATTGGGTGTCAATGTTTTTATCCTTCATCCCACGATATCTTTCATCCGTGCCTTTATCGTTACAGCTGCTATTTATTAATACTGAGAGTGATTTTTAGAACTGTATCTTTATCGTATTTCTATATAGTTATCGTGCTTGGTGTGAACGGGCCTTTAGGGTGATACATTGTTACTTAGTGTTATTGGTGGTTGCTAGGGTATTATTATGGGATGTTGCCTTTTTTAAAACATGCAGCTGAGAATAAAATAGAACAGAATTGAGCTGAATGTGTGCGCAGTGGTCTCAATAATGCAAATAAAGCAGTGCTGATCCAGACACAGTGACCGTGGTGAGCGTGTGTGTGTGTGTGTGTGTGTGTGTGTGTGTGTGTGTGTGTGTGTGTGTGTGTGAGGGTCAGCTGGAGTCTCTCCCAGCAGGCAGCTGATCATGTACCTCATGTCTCTGTGGGGATTCAGTGGGACCGGCTGTATAAAGGCTGAATAACAGCATTACAGTCTCACAGAGCTCGAGCGCAGAGCCGGACTTCAGCAGGTGAGCAGACAGCACTCATATGATCAGTGTTTCATGTGTTCTGATGATCAGCTGAACCGTGTTCTCCACACAGATCCGATCCTCATGGAGAAGCTGCGGGAACTGGTTCTCTTCATCAGAGAGGTGTTGAGGCAGAGGCCGAGGCGAGGTCTGCTGAAGGTCTATCTGGTGGGCTCAGCTCCTGGCTGTCCTGGGCTCAGTCTTAGGGGCTGCTGGAGCTGCTGTTTCAGCCCTTCAGCTCTGAGACCGGAGATCAGCTCTCTGATGACCCGATGGGACAAACACAAACTCTCTGAAACCACGCTCAGAAGCTCTGCTCACGGATACACGCCTTCTAGACTCACTCCAGACCCGTCCCGGGAGGAATGATGTATACATCACACTAAAGCCGGGTCTGAGGTGGTCTGAGTGTTTTGTATTTAGACATGCACATCAATGACTTACTGTTTTACAGTATTTTTCAGATTCAGGTGTTTACATTATGTTCTATTTACTTGATATTTATTTTCAAACCAATAAGGACTTAGAACATGAACAGTATAACAGTACATGAAGTACATTCATCAAGTTTTCATTTGGTAATAAGCCACATAAGCTGTTATTTTACTATTTTATGAAAGTTCATTTTATTGACAGAGTGTCTGTGTCTACTATAGAAATAATTCAGTGTAAAAATGCATTATAGGATGGATTTACAAAAATATACATCTAAAATGGGTTTGCGTTCTATCGCGTTCCCGAGAAAAAACTTTGAAATATATTGAGAACATTGAAATATATTCTCCCATAATTTTTTTAGTTTTAAAAAATATATATTATCAGTTTTGCGTTCCCTCTCTCATGTTTTTCAAGCGAACGCAACGTTTCTTCTTTGTGAGAGAACGCGAAGCACTGAAATGTTTTTTCTCCTCTTATCTAATTTTTTACTTTCTGTCAGACTGATGCATTTAATGTAAAAATTGTTCTAGCGTGACACCTAGAGGAGAAAGACTGAGTATTTATAAATACATTGTATAAACACACATTCCTCATCGATGAAAGATCTAGCGCATTTGCGTACTGAATGTTCGCATTTTATCATAATCATAAAATAATAGTTACATATCTTAATTTATATAGCATATCTATAACATCACACATAAAGCGTGGTGTTTACATTTGCAGCTCTTATTTTGAAGCGTCTTCGGCATTTATTTTGAAGCGTGTTGGGCGCCGGAAGCGGAAGTGCCGCGTACACGCTCGTGTCTCTTTCATTCATTGCGGGAGCGAGTTTGCTGGAGTTGAGTGTGATATTAATAATCGTTAGAGTCATCAGAGCTGATCATGATTAAAGAGAACTGCTGGAACATCCCGGTGAGCGCTCCGGCGTGTATGGAGAGACACCTGGACGCGGCGGATTACAGAGCAGGTCAGAATAACGCTAGCCCTAGCCTCCTCTGCACGTGCGAGGCTTTCTATCACTCCATAAATCAGAAGATACCGCCAGCAGACCACGTTTATGAGTGATGTATAAACAAACCCTGTGCTGCTGAAGAGGAGAAACAAACTAATTTTGAGAAAACATGCCTTATAAACAAGTGTTGTCATTTATATCTATCAGTCTAATAAAATAAACACTTTTCCTTTCCACTAGTCTAAAAAACACTAAATGAAAAGTCAAATAACCAAAATTGACCAATGCATGAAAATAAAAATAAAACAGGTATCTTACCTTTAATATAAGAACATTTTAACTGATTTATTTGTAATTACTTTAATTATTACACTGAATAACACTGATTATTTTATTTTGCTCTAAAGGTTATGTTGTTAAAATGTCTTTTATTGTTAAAATGACATCTTTACTGTAATAACGAGATGTTATGTCGTTAAAATAACATATTTTTCTTGTTAACACGACTTCTTTTCTCTTAATAACAAGATGTTGCTTTAAACGACATCTTTTCTCATAATAACAGGATATGTTGTTAAAATCACATCTGTTTCCTGTTAAAACCACATCTGTTCTCGTAATAACAGACGTTATGTCTTTAAAATTAGCCTTCTCTTGTAATAAGTTGTTGTTGTCATTAAATGACATTTTTCACGTTACAGCATCTTTTCTCACAATATTGAGATGTAATATAACATCTCGTATTAAAAGAAAATGTGTAATTTAATTTAATTTATGACACAACTGAGTGGAAATAGTAGTTTGTGTGTGGCAGCAATTAGTGTATGTTGTTCTTATTGAGTTTGGATGAGGCCGTGGTAACTGTTGTTGTGTGCTGTAGATGGCTCTGCTGCTGGCAGCGTCCAGTCTGCTGGGCGCTGCTGGCAGGGCTCTTGTGGGTGTACACTGACCCTAAACTGGCCCAGCGAGGGCTTCTGTAAGGCGGTGTGCAGGACGAGGCCGGGGTCACGGATGCGCTGGTGGATCTCGAGGCCTGCTGCTGGCTGGCCTCAGACGCAGGTACAGAGACACACCCTTCTCACCCTTCACCACACGCGACGCGCTGTTACTGAGTGTGTATGGACGCGTGTCCCGAGTGACGCCACTCTCGGAGAAGCACTGCGATGGTAAAACCATGGTGCAGTGGTGTTTGTATTGTACTTCCAGTAATATATATACCATGGTAATATCATGGTTTGTAGGCTTGTACCATGCAAATACTGTGTTTTTGTGTTATTTTAGGGCTCAAGCATAAGAATATTGTTTTAACATCTTCCATACAAATACATGTACCAAGGTTTTATCATAATTTTTAGTAGACATTTACCATGAAAATACCATGGTTTGTTTTTTTGCATTTGGTCAACAATAATTATTGTGCTTTTCCAAAGATCTAACATAGTAATATTGTGCTTTTTGAAATGTACTGTATTAATATAATTTTATTGATGTTTATCTTAGTTTTCTTAGGGTTTTGGACATATACTGGGGTTACAATTAAAATTTTGTATTTAGTAAATGTATTATGGTATTAGCTAGGTGCCAGCTTCTGAGCATCTACCAGGTTATCATCATAGTTTTAAACTTGTACCATGGTAATACCGTTTTTGTGCATGATCCTAATAATATTGTGTTATTTGAGGTTTTTACTATGTTTCTTTTTTTTAAAGATGCTAGGGTTTTATTGTAGTTTTGTGGATGTTGAAAAGTAATGTTGTGTTGTTTAGTATTTTTTGGACATTTACATGATATTGTCAGAAATACTGTATTTTAGTAGGTTTTTGTACAAGTACTGGGGTTTTGGGCTTGTACTATGGTAATAGCATGTTTTTGTGGATATTTAATGATACTTTTGTGTTATTTTAAGCCATATTTGGATTAGTATTACCTGGTGACCATTTGTAATAACTGAGGAGGTTGTCTGTGATCTAAAGTAAACATTCCCCTGCAAATTTTGGACACTCACCATTTCTTTACCAGGTTTTGGGCATTTACCATGGCATTACCAGGTTTTGAGTTTCTACCAGGATTTTATATCCTAGTTTTGTGAACATTTACTATGGTTTTGCTATGTATATTTTAGGGACGTTCAACTATATGTTTTAGTAGTTTTTGCAAAAGTACTGGGGTATTATCTTAGTTTTTGGATGTGTACCATGATAATACCATGATTTTTTTTGGATATTTAACAATAATATTGTGTTAAGCCTTTTTGGATATCAACCATCGCATTATTAACATTTTGGACATATACTGGTGTTTCATCATAGTTTTGGGACTTTTACCATGGCAGTACTGTGTTTTTTGTGGATGTTTAACAATAATACTGTGTTATTTTAGATTTTTTGGACATTTACCCTTTGATTACAAGGTTTTGGACATTTAACATGGCATTGCCAGGTTTTAGAGTTTCTATCATGGTTTTATATACTATTTTTTGATCATATATCGTTGTATTCCTAAGTTTTTGTGTTACTATCATGTTTTTAATCCTAGTTTTGATCCTGTGGCGTGGTGTTGTCTGATATGTGTGTTGTTGTCAGGTTCGGTGGAGCTGTGGGAGCTGGCGGAGGACGAGCGGCTGCTGATGAACCGCTTCACTCGTCTGGAGCACGATGACGTGGTGACGGGTGTGAGTGTGAGCGCCGGCGGGCGTCACGCCGTCAGCTGTAGTGTGGACTGCAGGTCAGTAGGTGGCGCTGTGAGTCTGTGAGAGTCTCGTCATGATCTCAGGGCACTCAATCTCTCTCTCCTCGTTTCAGTATTAAGGTGTGGGATCTGAACCAGGAGACCGTCACCAGCTCCTATAACGGTGAGCAGACAGGAAGTGATGTCACTGCAGATTAATAACAGATTAATAGATAATTATCTTGATTTGATTCTTGGCGTGAATCGTGTTTTTTTATTCTTACAATATTTTAATGGATGTCAGTAATAAATAATGTATTTGATTATGTATTGCAGTTGTACGTAAATATTTCTAAATAATTTATATTATTAATTGTTATTCATGTTTTGTAATTAATGAAAGTTACAAATCTAACTCTTAGGTGTCTGTTTGTCTGCAAAAGTAAATCTGTCTCTATCTTGTGTGTGTGTGTCAGCTCACTCTCAGCCGGTCAGCAGTGTGCGTGTTCTCCTGTTGATGAGTCTCTCTTCCTGTCATGTGCTCAGGTCAGTGTCGTCACACACACACACACACACACACACACACACACACACACACACACACACGCGTGTTTGAGTGTGTAACGCTCACTCTCTCCTGCAGGACGGACGGCTTCTGCTGTGGACCGACGGAACCCAAACCCGCTCTCGCTTGGTACACACACACACACACACACACACACACACACAACACAACACACACACACACACACCACAGTATCATGAACTCAGTGCTTTTAGTCTGTCTGGCCAATCTAAAGTGAGATCCAACTGGGCACTCAGTCACTTCCTGTCAGGAGAGACCTAACTTCCTGTCCATTTCATTTGAGGCGTGGTGTCTCCAGCTGCAGCCCCACGCGTCCGCCTGGCACCTCATCAGAACAGCACCATCGCATCGGATACGGCTTCATTTCCCATTATATGCACTGCTCAGTCCCATGATGCTCTGCTGATGTTGACGGGTGTGTGTGTGTGTGTGTGTGTGTGTGTGTGTGTGTGTGTGGTGTCAGGTGATGAACTGGGTCGAGTGACTCTGAGGGACCTGCAGACGCCGGACAGCGCTGGACGATAAACGCCATCAGCCCGCTCCAGACTGGACGTCTTCCTCCGACAGGTACAGAAGAATATACTGTAATAGTTTGACGAGTGAATCAGCGGTGAAGCTTGCCATATTGTAAAGTACCGGATTGTAAAAGTATGCTGTATTGTAAAGTATGCCGTGAGTCGGATAATGACTGGTGATTATTATGGGCTGTCACTTCCAGTTCACCCCTGCTGGCCTCTATCAGTGACGACTGCTCCGTGCGTGGTTACTGCAGAGCTCAGAGAAATGTGAGTATTGTCACATGCCTCTCTCCTCTTTGGCTGTCCTGCACCAGCCAATCAGAATGCAGGAAATCCACACACCCGAAGTACATGAAACTGACAATCATTAAACGGTTTTGTGGCTTAAATATTTTAATACATTTAAGTAAAAAACATTCTGTAATAAACACACACATATTAAATATAATATTTTATATGTATTAGTACATTTTGATTGAATGTATTGATAAAATGGTTAGTTAGAAACAACTCATTTTATGGGCAAAAACGAAATATACATGTTGTTAATTTATATTTATAATACTTAAATCTTATATCAAATTAAATAAAATTGAAAGAGTTGTAGAATTTTTTGGAAATTATGTGAATATTTTACAACACACGCAGTGTGTGTTTATATTTAATTGTTTGAATGTAATAAAAATATTTAATAATAAAATTAAGATTTATATTGTTTAAAAATATTACATATATTAAAGCATTTATATAAAACATACATAGCTGTATTATATGAATGTGCCTAGTGTAATGAAATAATGATTTTAAAAAATCTAAATAGTAAATAAAATCTAATAGTAATGTGTAGTAAAATTATTACAAAATATAATTTGTGTCTCTTTTATCTATAACCTTTTTTTTTTGTTTAAACAGTTACAAAATGATTTAAAGCACCTTAACATTAACATTTAATTGAAGTGCATTTATATCTCAGAGCGCGATCTGAGTCTGTTGTGTGGTCTGTGTTTAGTTTCAGGGACCGGCGGCACCAGGATTTCATGGCGATGGTGTTGGTCCCGGCGCTCGGCCGTGTTGACCACCGGGGCTGGGACCATCAGGTGCTGCACCACAGCGGTCTGCGCCTAGTGCATCATGGGAAACCACATCAACCTCCAATTCATCCCCATTTCTGTTGTTCCGCACCATCAAATAATGATTCATGAGTTAAATACATAATCATAGTAGGATCAAAATTAAGAACATGCAGAAAATGTCTTTTTAATAACAGAAATGGGCATGAATGCCGTCTCTTCTCATATTAGGGCAAGGAAACATATTTCACACGTTCACAAGTTTCACTGTTTAATAAAGTTTCTGTCATCTGTATATTTATGCTCTCGATATTTTTATTACACTGTATTGTGGTTATATTCTTTCTTTAGGGTAACAAAGGGTTAAATATCCAAAACAACAATTGTCCTACAAATACATTTACAGATTATTAAAGCACAATTATTGACCTATTGCATTTGTCTCTGACGATATCACACAATTAAACCTGTGGAGATGTGTGAGATTTCCATAAAAACGTGTTTGTAGCAGATGCTAGCTTATTTCTTCAGAGGCACTTTTAACCAGTACATTCATGCAAAACAAAGTTTGCATTATTTCTTCTTTGAATCTTGCTTAAGATTAAAATAATAACTATGCAAAGCAGCAAAAGCATTTTTCTTCCTTAATAAGAACCACCAGTAATGTGTTCAAGGCTTTGCAACCATTTATAACAGCGTTTTGATCAAATTTGAAGGCTTATTGTATACTTTTATAAGTTCATAAAATACATCATGTTTTGACCTGGAAAAATCCAGCACCACTGAAAGAAGCCCTCATATCGAGAGCTATAGATTAATATTGTACATTCATGATTAAAACATTCAAAAATAGTATGCAGAAGTTACAATTAAGAACTGGTGTTCTTCATTTCTAACCTGATTAAACAACTGATTAGAAACTGGATTAAACAACTGAATTAAATGAAAGGTTTGACATTAAAATGAGTTTCCGTGTAGATTATGAAACATATACAGGCACAGTTGTTCCATTGATCAATCTTAGCAGCTCTAGAAAGTCCTGATGAAGCTGTGGTCATGAGTTCGGCAAAACCTGAATATACTGACAGCTGAAGAAACATCCAGGGTGAAAGTTAATAGAGTAATACTTCAGCAACAGCAGTAATAAAGCTTCAGACCGGTGCAAAACATTAAATGTCTGTCAGGTAGGTGCATATGTACAGGTAAGGCCGCTCTGGAATAATTCCTTTCAGAAATGTTCTCTGAATCAGGACGAACCGCTTTGATAACGGGTGTTATTGGTTGTTTGGTTCCTGGTCTTACAGTGAATGATGTTCCAAACTGCTGTTTGGTTGATTGTCCGTTACTGAAAGATAAAGAAGAGTCTCATTATTCTTAAGTAAAGACTTTAAATACAAAGTACTAGAACCTCAAATAACTGCATTTTGATTACACTTTAACCAGTAATTCCTCAATATTCTGAAATATTTTTGTGGGCATCGGCTGGATCAAAACCTGGTAGGTACATGTATGCTGCATGCTGTTGTGTTTTAAGTTTCTAAATATATCAACTTAAGCAGTTTCATATGCATTGTAAATCATAAATGTCATGGAAACAGCTGTTGAGTGGTGTTCCAGTATCGGAGACAGTTTATTTATCTTCCTGATGATTCATCTCAGCTATGTGCATGTGCTATGAGGGAGGCTGACTGTGATGACAGTCATGTGTAATATGTGTGCATTATTCCAAAGAAAAAACTGTTACATAATCGCTCTGTACTGAATCTGATGTCATTAAGTCTCTTATGGAATCTTGTTTCTCCCTCAAAGTAAAACTAAATAAATAGGTAGTTGCCACTTTATTTCTTGTAATTGCATCTTAATGTCTCCCAACTGTAACTTTATGCAATGTGGATCTTTAGTTTTCCCTGTTGATAAAGCCCTGCATGACATTTTTCCTCAATTTATGTCATGTTTCACTCGAGTACTGCACATTGCAGAAGTTAAGCAGATTGTGAATATCATTTCATGTTGACTTTAACCATGTCACTTGTGTTAACTTTAGTTTACCTGTTCTGGGATTTAGCTGAAGTGGCCAAATTTTGAGCTTTTTGGCTGCTTTGCTTTCCAGCTCCTTCATGTCCACTCCACGAGTTTAGCGCAGGGTGGCACTGCGGTTTGTCATAGGATTGTATGTGGCAGGGGCATGTGGCCTCATCATCAGACAGCGGAGAGTTCCAGTCATCTCCATAGTTCTCCACCTCTTTGACAGCCGAGAACTTGGGGTCCATCTCTAGCATCTTCTTTGCAGGATACTGAGAAGTGTCGCGCAGCTGGAGACAGATGGAGGCACTGTGCAGGGGGTTGAGTGGGTTTCATTTGAAAAGGTGGTTTGGATTGGGGCTGATATTTGGGGAGGTCCTGGGGCCTTGGGAGGAGAGCTGGGTGGTTTAGGCTTGGGTGAAGTGAGGGGCCCATTGGTGACAGGAGGTGGGGTCGGAGGTAGGGAGGGTTTGGCAGGTGGAAAAGCAAAAGAAGTATGGCTTGGCGTGGGACCATTTATGATGGGAGTAGATAAGGGTTTAGAAGGTTTAGGGCAGGTTTTACAGGGTAGCAGGAGCGGGTGACTTGGAGGGGGCAGTGATGAATGTAGCAGGTGTAGAAGGTAAGAAGGTTTTAGCAGGTGGAGGGCACTTTCACAGGCTGAGCAGGAGCGGGTGACTTGGTGGGGAACTGGAGGTTCCTCCTCAGAGTCCGAGTTGCAAATTCAGGAGGCGGTGGAATGAAGACCAAGTCTTCTCCATTTCCACACCTCAACAGGAACACCCATTCCACCTTACCAAGCTATTCATTGGGCTTCAGTAGAGGGGTTGAGCTTAGCTCTGGCTTTGAGTGGGATATATCTGGAACGCGACTTTGGTTGATAGCAGGTGAGTGGTTGCTGGTTTGTGGTGGACTTTAATTGTGCATTGGGACTATCTGGTGTTGAGTTTCGAGGAAATGACGGTGAAGGAGTTTGGTTTTTCTTCACTAGGTTGGATCACAGAACTGACTGGCTCTGTTGAGTTACTGTTCTGTTGGGACAGAGCAGTTCTCTGCTTATCTCTTTCCTTTGCAGCCATCAGCAAAGCCAAAGGTGAAGTTGAGGTCTCTTTCTTTACTGAGCTCATCTCGCCTCGTGGTTGAGATGTCGGTGGTTCAAGATAGGGCTGTACCTTGCAGGCTGCCAGGGGATGCAACTAGGTCACCACCTGCCTAACATCAGGTATCCTTTTCTCTATTTTGGGCAGACTTTGATTGGTGCTGGTACCTCAGTGGGGATGTTCTGTGTCAGTACAGGCTCAGGATTTATTTTGGGCTCTACCTTGGCTGGTTCACTTGGTGCTTGTGCCATGTCTGGCTGGTCATCCTGTAGATGAGAGGCAGAGCTGTTCCTGCGTGGCTGGTTTGGTTGGTGGCACCTCAGATTGGAAAGATCCAGGATTTTTCCCACTATTCCCATTGACTACACCAACCGTGTTTCCAGCAGAATCTTCCAGCAGCAGGATGGACTGGGCCTTTTTCCCTTTCTGTCTGCCGCCAAGTAGTGTGCTCTTCTGCACGCTGTAGAGTTTGGCTGTGTTCTGGGGTTGAAGCTAGATGGTGTTGTGTTTGAAGCAACAGATGGCACAGGAGCTTGGGACACGATGTCCAGATTTGGTATGGAGGACATTGGATGGGTTTTGGAGGTGCTGTTTTCTGAGCTTTTGAAAGAACAGGTGATGCTTTCATCGGGGTGGAGGTGGGGTGAACTTGGGGCAATCTGGGATATCTTGAACATCAAGGCTAGAGAGAGAACCTCTGAAGCTGGTTGTTTCCGATGGAGGTTTTGGAGGAGGCATTGGAGGAGGTTTGAGGGAGGCCAAGTCTAAATCTGCACTGTAATCAGAACTGGTTATTGATGGCGGTTTTGGGGTGCCATTGGAGGGGATGCAGGCTTGACGGTCTAAGAAGGGTCCATTTGCCAGAGAACTGTGGTGAGGGAGGGATGAATGATGGAGGTGGCGGGGCTGAAAAAGAAGGAGGGGGTGGAGGGGCGGAGCCAGGGAGGCGGTATAAATATTTCCCCTGGAGGAGGTCAGGGCGGAAAGCATCCTTCCATTTGGGAGGTTTGTAGTACTTCCTGCAAAAGACAACATGAAAGTCAACCACAGGTTCATTAAACCACCTCGGCATGTTGAAAACATTATTTACTGGCTACCATATTTATGTTCTAGTGTTCCCTGATCAAAGACAAGAAGTTAACTATTCCCAGCCAGTTCTGTGTTGTGAACTCACCTGTACCATTTATCTTGGGCTCGTTGAATGGCGGAAGAACTGGTACCTTGGTGTTGGAACTGCAAAGCCTTGCACACTCTCAGGCACTAGGATTTAAAGAGAAGCATTTGTCAGCTGATTAAAGGAGACTGTTAGAAGGTAAGGGAGTCTACAGCAATAACACACCTTGTATTGTAGAAGCCACTGAGTCACAGTTTGAATTTCTAGGCACTAAACCAACCAGTTTCCCTGAATTATTCAGAGAGCTTATGACGTTCAAGGTTATGGATCCTTTCTCTCGACTTAGCTCTTTCTTTCCTCATCTTTATTTCTCTTAGACATGCTTAAACTGTTGAGGAACTGCAGGACCCATCCGATTACATACACTTGGGATGAATAGGGTGAGATAATGTTCCAGATGTGTGTCTGTAAATCAGGTTTTTGGGCACTCCTCACCAACACCCCATAATGTGAATAATTGTTATGAGACATTACGGAATTTTCCAGGAACATTCAGGTTGCTAAAACAAATGCACCGAATGTCATATCTTTACAAAACAGCATAACCTGTGTCTGATAAAAGTCATAATCAGAAATAGTTTTGACAGTCTTTCCTTATAGACAACTTGAGCTGGATTCAGCTTGTCTTTCATTCTTGTCCTTTCAGTTCTTTGACATGCAAAGAGGACACACCCTTAACGAGTGTTTGTGTTTCAGGTTTTGCGGTCTTTATGGGATAATCGCCAGAAAAAAACACAATCTGATCAAACCTTCAGGTGTGGACGTCCTCATAAGGAAAAAAGACTCTACAGTGACCTTATACCATAACTAAACATCGTGAAAGTATTTTTCAAATATTTATTTTAGGTGTTTTCGTTTTCATTATGATATGAGCGTGAAGAGCAGACAGGAAGCGAAGTGGGAGAGAGAGAAAGTGGGATTGGGAAGGTCCTCAGGCCATGTAGAGGGTTTTTTTCACTTGTTTGATTGTCCTGAAGTCCTGAATCAAGCATCTGCCACCCTAACCCTAAGCGTTAATACTTACCCCAAGTATGAGCCATAATAATAGTAGCACTTAGCAAATGCCCGGGATGTGTGTATGTCTGCCTGATCTCTTCTGTACACAAACCAAGCGTGTGTATTCAAAACAACACCTGCAGGTTTGGATAACTTCGCGGCACAAACCATCTGCACTCCGTCTAACCTCAGCACGGAAAGAAGCGGAGGAACATCTGAATCATCAGGATCCTGATCTCATGAGGTGAACAAATGAGTCAGCTCGGTCTGAACAGCTCAGACTGTAAATTACTGACACAGTGTGATTGTGTTTGCTGTGATGTGGGCATCACCAGGGTGATACAAACACAAAACTGATGATTGTGTGTGTGTGCTTTGTTCTGTCAGAGTGAAAGTATGTTTACATGTTGAGGGTGTGTTTGTCCTGAAGCTAAAGGTGTGTCTTTAGCAATGTTTGCCTAGGACGATTTCAGAACATTTCTCTCAAGACTTCTATTATCAATGAAACAATTAAATGCAAAACATACAAGAGCACCAAAACACATTCAGATTGTGTTGTAATTGATACCGACAGTATATTTGATTACCATTTTCATATACCATGTTATTTACATGGTACTCAAGGTACTTAAAATACCATGGTATGACCATAGTACATTGCCAAAAAAGGCACTACTACTATAGGCCTACATGTACAAAAAACAAAATAATACCATAGTGCAAAAATACAGTATTACTATGGTACGTGTCATTAAAAGCATGATAATACTATATTATTTTGGTGACCTCAACATTAAAAATTACAAAAAAGTAATTGGTGCAGTGTGCATTTACAAAAGTGTACCATGGTTTTACTATATCTTTTGGACATGTATTATGGTTTTACCCTGTTTTTGGACATGCACTATGGTCTTAGTCTGTTTTTAGACATGTACCAAGGTTTCAGCCTGTTTATTTGGACATTTGCACTACTACAAGCATTATTGTATATGTATTTTGGTAGTACCTTGGAGCCTGTGGTATTATCATAGAACATGTCTTAAAACCATGGTAATACTATGGTAACTGTTTTGTAAGTGGCTCCAAGCATTAACAAAACAACAACGCTTTCAAGGAGAAAGTACCATGGTGGTATTATGGTACAGTGATAATTTACAAAAGTGTAGCATATGGTTTTACCTTGTTTTTGACATTTATCAAGTTTGTACCATGTTTTTAGACATGTACCATGGTTTTAGTCTGTTTTTGGACATTTGTAATAGTAAAACCATTATTGTACTACATATATACCTCATGATACCATAGTACATGTCCAAAAAAAACCTACTATGGTATACTTTTTGTAACAAGTGACCTTGTTGAATACCATTTTATATTGAATCCACTTTACAAGTAAGTTAGAGATCATCTCATGAGTCAAGTCTGGTCATGTGTAAGGCATGATTTGGGACGACCGTGAAGTGTTTGACAGTAGGACGTGAGCGCACTTTAGCGGTTCCAGACTTCGGGATGGCAGCTGAGTCCAACACCAGCTCCACTTGATCTGAGAAAAAAACAGAGACCTGTTATTCACGTAGTTAACATGGTTTAACTAGCAACCCGTGTTGTTCAAAGTCACTGCTCAAGACCACGTGACCACTAAAACCACAGAACAACAGGTTCATCTGCAGCGTAATGTCTTCATGACAGGTCAAAGGTCTGGTTTGTCATATCACACATTCTTGAAAAAGCCAAAAATAACTCTGACTAAACACAAACTCCTATTATTCACATGAGATTAGTATAAATTAAAACAAACACCGGAAGTTCACTTCCTGTTGATGTTTCTTATCTAATCTAATTGCATACATTTTAGGGTCCAATAAGGATTAATGCTGAAACCTTTTGTGTTCCAGGTATATGATCTGTCTACAGTCTCATAACCTGTGTTTGCTCATTAACAACTTTAAACGTGTTAATGATGTAATTATCAGAGACTTGTGTCCTCATTGTCGTCAATCATTACAAACAGTAAGCTTGACCTGAATTATGACAGCAGATGTTAGTGTTTTTAAAGTATATGATCTTCCTTCACAATCAAACATTTAACTGAAGAATAAAAATGCATGTATTAGTTTGTGCTTTGAGACAGAGTTTCATAAAAATGAAAGTGTGTTTCATATGTTAATTACAAAATATTAGCAATACTCACGGTACTTTGGTAGTAAATCCATGCACAATGGTATTTACATGACTACCGTGGTACATGTCCAAAATACAATGGTAGTACCATTTTGTAACTAAAATATGGTATTACCATTATTTTACATACACAGAACCACTCGCGTACCATGGTAAAGTCCAAAACATTCTACAGCTACATGTCCAAAACACATTGGTAGTACCATGTTTGTAAGTGTAAAACATGGTATCACTACTGTGCATATTCTAAACCAATATTTATGTGTCCAAAACAAACATGGTATTATAATGGTATATGTACGAAAACATAGTACTATAATTGTTTATGTCCAAAGAAACATGGCATTATCATAATATGTCAAAAAAAAACAAACAAAAAAAAAAAACTGTAGTTTTCTGTGAGTGTAATCGGACACGTAGCTATTTGTCGGGTCACGGACCTCCGGATCAAAAAAAGGTATTTGTTTACGGTTTTGCGGTTATTCGTCAGAAAATAAACACGTTTTTGCAACTCACTTAATTTCATACACAAACTAATCCAGAGTCTGTTTTAAAGGTTATTTATGTCTTTAAGAAACTGTTTCGCGTTTAAGTGTGACGCGCGCGTGCGCGCTCCCTCAACAAGGTGCAAAGGTCGCGCGAAGAACACTTTAATAAACTGCTATCATATCTATTTAAACTACACGAGACTGAATCTCTCTTACCCATGTCCTTGAACTCCACATTGGTGCCGAATAGAGACTGATTCTTCCGACCCAGGAAATTGAGCGATCCTTTCTTCATGATTGTGAGGAGAGTGATTGTATCCGCGGGATTTAAATCAGCGTGATTTCATGATTTCAGTTTTAGCGGCAGCTGACTGTGAGCTCGAGTCCGTCACTGATTCAGAGAAACACTGAGGGAAGAAAATGGCCCCGCACCTGAACCGCCCTGAGACCCCGCCCACTCAGAACAGGTGAACACGAACACACACACACACACACACACACACACCCTCAGTGTTACTCACTCTGCTCTCTATTAAGGTGAATGAAACCCAAATATTTGCTGTCATGGTGAACTTGAGTCTCGTTCAGGAATCAGATTTACAGTGCTAGTGTTTGTGTAATTACTACGCTTTGTTAACTTGTATTATTAATTTTATAAATAATAACAGTTTTGTACTCTCATGTTTATTACGTTTACATGTTTAATAAACTATCATTTGACTTAGTATATAATTTCTAAATGATATTTACATTTGTCAATAATAAACATGTTATAGCTAAGGCGTGTAATACATTTACTATAATATTTAGATATAATTAAATTATATTAAGTTGTAAAAATATGTTACGTCAAACGGTTTTGTTAAATTGAAATATGTATAATTGATTAAATATGTAATGTTTAGTATTAGGCCTCACATTTTGTCTAAATTAAACAAGTCAATTTTTTAATAAGTATTTTAATATAATATTTAGATACTTGTTTAATGTATAATAAATAGAGAACTCATGTTTATAAATTATATTAAATTATTACATTAATTTACATTGGTCCTGTTAATTGTGCCGTCCATTATAGATGTCTGAGAATAGACTCTAGAGTCCATTAAATGTCACTCATGCGTTTCAGATATCGTTATGGTTTTCAGATGCTTTGAAAAGCCGAGAAATAAAATGACTCAGTGAATCACTGATTCCAGAGAGTCAGTGTGAACTATAGTGAATCTCAGCAGAGTTGTGCAGAGAGTCAGGCCCCGTTCACACTAGTGCGTTTTCGTTTTAAAACGGCGTTTAGAATGAAAACGATCCTACACTGGCGTTTCCACTGCATTTCAGAAACGATCTCCGTCTACACTACACAACCTAAAACACATGTCACGTGACCATTCATGCAGGGCCAGCCATAGATATGAATAGGTAGATACGCAGAGCAAATGTGAGCAACCACGCTATCGTTTTCAAAGTCTCCGTTTTGGTCCGTTTACACTGAAACGCAACCCGGAGTTTTCAAACTAAAACGGGTCTCCAGCGTTTTCAAAATCTCCGTTTTCGAGGGTCGAAAATGCCGGAGTAGTGTAAACGAAAGGCGTAACCGTAGCAAAGTTAAGCGTTTTAAAACGAAAACGCACTAGTGTGAACGGGGCCTGAGAGCGAGAGGGCGTATGCCTTCATTCCCAGTCGCCATGGCAACAGAACACGCAAACCTGTCTGTCCTGTTCCTCCTGGTTGTCATGGCGATCTGAGAATGTTGAGAATGCGTCGCAGAGTTCCGTCGTTCGGCTCTCAGGAACGTTTCACACATGCTTCACATGATTTACGATCGATGATTCCCATGATGCCTCACGGGCCTCTGCTCAGCCATCATCATCATCATCATCACTTTCATCAGGAGGTGCTTTATTAAAGGGACATTAACACTGTCATTCACAAGTTGTTCCAAACCCGTGTGAGTTTCATTCTTCTGTTAAACAAAAGAACGTATTTTGAAGAATGTTGGGAACCAAACAATTGCCAGTAGACATTGAATTCCATAGAATTTTTTCCATTCTGTGGAAGACTTTGGCTACCGTCAAAGGTGTAGGTTTAATTCTGCATTGGTGGGGACGTAACAGCAGACCACAGACATTTAGTTCTTTGATCAAACTTATTGCTACACTGTTAAATACAAAAAAAAAAAAATTGAGAAAACTTAAAGTTTTAGGCAACCATCTTCAGGAGAATTTTTTTTGTATAAACTGAATACAAGAAGTTGAGAAAATGCAAAAATCTCCTAAAGCTGGTTGCCTTAAACTTTAAAACTTTTTAATTTTTTAGAGACAGATTTTGTTAGGCACATGTCATAGTGTTTCTACTAAACTCTACACCCTTGAAAATCATATAGCATGTCTGACTTTGAAAACTACAATTCTCTCCTTAAATAGCTCAAGCTCAAACAACAGATTCATGAGTTAATCCAAATATCACAAACAGCTTATGGACGTAATTATAATAGAATTCAGACACTGAAGTGAGTTACTGTTTCTGTCTCTTCTGAGGAAGATTCATTCACTTGTTTTGTACACAGAGACATTTTGCTCAGAATTATTGATGTTTATCCGATCTCATTCTGTATATGTTTTCTTTCTGTTTTATAAACGTTTTCTTTGGAATGTTTTACCACTCAAAAGAGAATATTGAAAAATATAACTTAATTGATTTCATGCTAGTTAAATTTCACCTTCATAGACAGAAATCTGGCTCTAAAGCTCTTTTTCTTTAATGAGAGTTGATCTACATGAAACTATCCAAAGTTCTGTTCATCCCAAAGCAGTGATAACTGCATCTGTGCGTCCTCTTAAGGTATACACTTATTTATCTATTTTCTTTTGGTTAACCTGGCAACACCCTTACAAAAATTAACCATTTACTACAAAATGGACAATAGGTAAACCATGGTAACCACAAATTAACCACGGTTTTAATACTCTAACCATAGTTTTACAATGATTTTTGGTTTAACTGTAGTAAAACTGTGGTTATGCAAAATAAAATATATAAATAAGACCATTGTTACTATACTTTTACTAATAAAACCATGATTTTCTTAAGGGATTTGTATTTGTGTTTTCTTTTTTTTTTTAATCTTTTATTTTTATAACTGTACTGCCTTAATGTTTTATGTTTTGTACTTTTAATAAAACATAAATAAATAAAAATCCGAAGAAACAAATGATTCGTGAACCTGTACTGAAGTTCGATCTGAATCAAATGATTCACGATCTGCGCTGATCTGAATAATACATCACGAACCATTTTAGAGTTCGGATCGTGAATCAATCAATTCGATTCGCAAAATGATTCGCAAACCCTCTACCTCGCCGATCTAAACCAAATGATTCGTGTTGCGTGGTTTGAAGTCCCGAAGTGAATCAAATGATTCGCGATACGCGATCCGATTGGAGTGAATCATTTTGCAACGCAATGGTTTAACAAACTGGGAGTCGAGTCACCCATCACTACGTTTTTGAATGGCTCTTTTCTACCATAGCAATATTTGCTCCAAATAAAGATTCATTTGAAATAAATGCACTTGTTTACAAGATAAACATCACTTATAAGCAATATTTTTTACTTGTGCATCATTTTTAATCAAGCTGTAATTTTGTCAAATCAGGCAAGTTTGAAAATATGATTTAAATCTGTACACTCACTGGACATTGTAAGTTAACTAATTAAATATTCTTATTTTCAGAATGTCTGCATTAACTATGAAAAATCCATTTGTGTTCGTTGGTTACCTGAGAACTCGTGGAGATTCTAGAATGAATGTGTTGTCATGGTGGCGTCCCTGTGATGTCATCACAGACCCTGAACTCAGACCAGCGCTGATGGACAGACAGAAGCGCAGTACTTGTGCTGATATGATGAAGATGCAGCGAGAGCAGAAACCCAGCGGACTCGGGTAAGAACCTCGTTTAGATTCAGTATTTCTGATATTAGTTTGAGATAGTTACGTGTTCATTCATTAACCAGGCTTCAGTGGAGATGCACGGCTCCATCAGATCTATGGGTTTGCCTCCAACGCTCCTCCTGAGCATCTCCAAACCCATCCAGACCCCAGCGGAAACTCTCTGAGACCCTTCTACACGGCTCAGAAACCTGCGGTGGCTTCAGCTTCTCCTGGAGCACAGACCACAGACTAACGCAACGGCCTGCAGGCCTGCACCGGTGAAGTGGAGGAGCCAGCGGTGTCCAAACCACAATAAACCTGCGTTCATTTACCGCACGCTATCTGTGTGCCTCACTCAGCTTTACTGGGTTATACATACAGCTGACCGTAACCATTAGAATATGTTTTATTAGATTGTCACATAAAATGTTTGAGAAGATAATAGTTGCACAGCTATGCTTTAGCATCAGGCTGCTGTCCTGTTTGACTGACAGTCAGAGGTCCTGATGTCAGGTCAGTGGGCTGCTGACACACTGTATTTAGGATTCCCTGTAAGCAGGGAGGTAATTAGCTGTAATTTCCAGAGCGGAAAAGAACAGCGGGAGTGACGTCAGCGGTAATTGGGCGGGACACCTCCTCCTCGCCCTGTCCTGCACGCTGAGCTGAGCCCAGTGTCAGTGTGTGTTTGCGCAGGAAGCGGTGACAGATCTCTGCTCAAGCTCGAGCTGCAGCGCATCATGGGAAACACCTCCGGCATGTCAGTGAAGGAGCTGAGCGCATGTCACCCCATCAGTGGTACCGCAAGTTCATGACCGAGTGTCCGTCCGGTCAGCTCACCTTCTACGAGTTCAAGAAGTTCTTCGCCTGAAGAATCTGTCAGAAACATCCAATGAGATCGTCAAGACCATGTTCAAGACCTTCGACATTAACGGCGTAAGACAGTCTGTTATTATTCTACTTCTTAGGCTACTGTTTTACTAAATGTTACTAATATACTTGTGCATATTTGTGCATCCTCATCCTCAATTTACTCACCCTCATGTCGTCTCCAAACCAGCAAAAGAAAACATTTTGAAGAATGTTGGTGAACAAACAGTTGACGGTACCCATTGACTTCCACAGTATTTTTCTCCATGCTATAGGAGTCAAAGGCTAGCATCAAGTGCTTGGTTATCAACACAATGGAAGATTTAGTGAAGAATTCTTGTATCAATGGCTGACGGTAGCCATCGACTTTCATAGTGTGGAAAAAAAAAGTCAATGGTACCGCCATATATTTGGCTACCAAAGTGATTCAAAATATATCTTATTTTGTGTTCATCAGGTTTGGAACAACATGAGTAAATTACAGAATTTTCATTTTGGGTGAACTATGCCTTTAAATGTCTAGTAACCAAACAGTTGATGGTACCCATTGACTTCCACAGTATTTTTCACCATGCTATAGAAGTCAATAGCTACCGTTAACTGCTTGGTTACCAACACAATGGAAGATTTGTTGAAGAATGCTAGTAACAAATGGTTGATGGCTAGCCATTGACTTTCATAGTGTGGAAGAAATACTATGGAAGTCAATGGGTACCGCCATTGGTTGGATACCAGCATTCCTCAAAATATCATCTTTTGTTGTAGAGAGGTTATTGTTAGGGAAAATTTGGATTTGTATTAGGTTAAAGTTGTGTTGATAATCAGTTCTCATGAAATTAAAAGTATAAACCTGATTCTTGAACGCACCCCAAACAAAACTTATCTTAATATAAATGAACAGAAAATATAAAGGCATGAGGGTTGAACTCATGCACTCTTTATCCAGTGTTCGCTCACGCTCCTTCTGCTTGAAAGATCCTCCTTATGTTCTTTCTGCCAGAATCCATTATCTTTGAAGCATATTTTGATGGATTGTTATAGTTTAAAGTCTGTCAGAACTCTTTATTTTTCT
Source organism: allo-octoploid hybrid of Carassius auratus x Cyprinus carpio (assembly GCA_024542945.1). Lineage (NCBI taxonomy): Eukaryota > Metazoa > Chordata > Actinopteri > Cypriniformes > allo-octoploid hybrid of Carassius auratus x Cyprinus carpio. Next base: position 1,012,732 of record CM045072.1, read on the forward strand.
GTTGACTCTGTTGAAGTAAGGCCAGATTTACTTTCAGAATTTTTATCTAAAATCAAATTAAAAACTTAACTTAACTTAACTAACCTCGTCTCCATGAATATAGCGAGGTAGCTCGCATGGCATTAAATCATAAACAAACAAACAAACAAACGCTCCTCTGCTTCAGTTCAGCTGAGGATTATGGGTAACAGATCTGTGTTAATATAGTAAACTCAGGCCAAACATCAGCGATGCAGAAGGTCAGAGATCTTCACTAAGACCCAGCAGATCCTGTAATCTGGTTAACTCGGAGTTTATACAGTGACCGCTCTGCTTTATTTCTGATCTCGGTGGCTTCCATTCACGCCACGGCACTTTCCATGAAAAATACAAGACTATCTAGATTATTAGCTGCAATTACAGCTGTATTGCTTATAGTAACATAAAACCCATAGAAGCAGTATAGTGACAGAAATGATACATTTGTGACAAGAAAACACATTTTTTCATAGTACCTAAACAAAATCTTCCTAATTTTTTTGTGATATAAACTTCAAATCTGGAACATAATTAGTCATTTTATAGCAATTTTAGACTGGCTTCTTTAAAAGAGACCAAACTTAGGCCCATATTCATGAATTATAACAATTTAAGTTAGATGTAGAAAATGGTGTGCATTTTCACGCCTATGTTCAAAAAGGTGACGGTTAGCTAATAAATAGATAAATAAATAAATACATAAACAAACAAACTTGATTATTTACAGAAGACATTCACTAAAATGTCATTCAGTGTAGTTGATATTCCCACAAATCCTGTCAGGAAGAGCAAGAATCATTGGATGACACTTTATTTAAAGATTTCGCAGCTCCTACAAACTAATTAAGTGTCATTTTCAATATTGACCAATCTTTGTTACTATCCTTCTAACCCCTACGCTTTTACCCATTTGTCAGCAAGAAGTTTTTAATCATTTGGAATACAACACAAATTTTGTATGATTATCTATTATTTTGCATATATAAATAAGTGCAGGTCAGAATAAGTGTTGTTTTATTTTTACATGAATATATGTGTTACGTTGAATAACAAGGGAACATTATTTCTTCCATATTTTGACATTTTAGCTAATCATGCTAGAAACATGCTAGTATGATGCTAATCATGCTAGAAACATGCTAGCAACATGTGAGTCACTTGCTAAACATGTTAGAAACATGCTAGTGACATGCTTGTAATTTAATAATGCTAGCTACATGCTAGTCCCTTGCTAATCATGCTAGCAACATGCTAGGGGCATGCAAATCATGTTAGTAACTTGCCAATCATGCTAACAACATGCTAGTATGATACTAATCATGCTAGAAACATGCCAGCCATGCTAGTCACTTGCTAAACATGTTAGAAACATGCTAGTGACATGCTTGTAATTTAATAATGCTAGCGTACTGCTAGTCCCTTGCTAATCATGCTAGTAACATGCTAGGGGCATCCAAATCATGTTAGTAACTTGCCAATCATGTTAACAACATGCTAGTATGATGCTAATCATGCTACCAACATGCTAGTATAATGCTATTCATGCTAGAAACATGGTTGTAATTTGTTTATCAGGCTAGCGACATCGCGAAGTCACTTGCTAATTATGCTAAAACATGCTAGGGCATGCTAATCATGCTAGAAACATGCTAGCTAAAAGCTAGTCACTTGCTAATTATGCTAAAACATGCTAGGGAATGCTAGTAATTTGCTAATCATGCTAGTCACTTGCTAATCATGCTAGCAACATGCTAGGGACATGCTAATCATGCTATAAACATGTTAGTAACTTGCTAATCATGCTAGCACATGTTAGTTACTTGCTAGTCATGCTAACAACATGCTAATCACTTGCTAATCTTGTTAACAACATTCTAGTAACATGCTAATCATGATAGAAACATGCTAGCTACATGCTACTAAATTGCTATTCATGTCAGCAATATGCTAGTAACAGTCTAATCATGTTAAAAACATGCTAATCATGCTAGAAACATGTTACCAACATGTCTAATCTATCTAAATTTTCAAACTTCAGGCTTTTATAACTGCTATAAACTTTCAGGATAGGTTTTCTAAGCCAACCTAAAGTTTGTCTTGACAACTTTTTATCTAGTTGTAATTTTAAGCCTCAAACTTTGAAAGACACTTTACTTGCATTTGGTTTGATGTGATCACTAAAAACAGATCATAACTGTTGGCAGTATCATAATTTGTTGTGTGTTATCATGTCATCATCAGGACGGCTGCATTGATTTCATGGAGACGTGGCAGCTCTGAGTTTGGTTCTGAAGGGTGGAGTTCAGCAGAAACTGCGCTGGTACTTTAAACTGTTTGACGGGACGGCAGCGGCTGCATCGACGCGAGGAGCTGCTGCTCATCTTCAAGGTATCTGAAGAATTCAGTGCTGTCTGTGTTTCTCTTAGCACCACCTGCTGCTGTCACAGAGTGCACATTAAACCATGCATAGTTCAACCAAAATGAAAACCGTCATCATTTCTCCCCTTAAGTTGTTCCAAACCTGTATGAGCTTCTGTTTTCTGTTGAACACCAAGATGATATTTTGAAGAATCTCGGAACCAAACAGTTCATGGTAGCCATTGCCTCTATAGTACTTTTTTCTCCCATACTTATTGAGGCTGCCGCTCAACTGTTTGGTTTCCAACTTTCTTCAAAATATCTTCTTACAGGTTTGGAACAACTTGAGAGTGAGAAAGGATGACAGGAGTTTCATTTTGGGTGAACTGTCCTTTAAGTCAGTGGCATCTGTGTTTCTCTTCAGCGCCACCTGCTGGTGAGTCTTATTCCCCAGAACTCACTTTTGTCTTTGTTGTTGATGTTTTTCTGCTGCAGGCCATTGAAGCCATTAACGGAGTAGAGCAGGAGTTTTCTGCTGAGGAATTGACCGACATGGTGTTCAACAAGATTGATGTTAATGGAGACGGTAATATGTCTATCTATGTATGCTATTTAAATATGCAAATGAAGTGATGTGATTTACATATGTAAATGTGTGTGTGTTCAGGCGAGCTGTCTCTGGATGAGTTTATCGAGGGCATCCAGGCGGACGAGGTTCTTTCGGTGATGCTGACCCAGAGTCTGGATCTGACTCATATCGTCAGTAATATCTACACAGACATGGGCTCAACTGACCCCAGACCAGCCTGAGATCAGGTGCCAAACCAGAGGAAGATGAGGAGCGTTCTCAACTAATTCAGCTTTAAACCCTCACAGTGTTAATAGTGTTCATCTGCATTTCAGCAGCCACACAATCACTGAGACTAGAGCAAACGCTTTGTTTAAGTGCACTTATGCAGGGTTCATTTGTGACGTCTAAATCTGTAAAATGCAATGTTGCTTCAGCCCTGTGATGTACATCAGGCAAATAATCTGTCCTGTAAGAACTCCATCTTAATATGACTCAGTATTATTATTATAGATATGAAGTGTTAGTGTGCATTTGTAATGTTCCTGTAATTTTACACTTCCCATTTCAAAATAAAACATGAAATGTGTTCTTTGTATACATAATGATCAACTTTCACATATACTTTGACATGATCTATTTAAGGGTTAATCATAATTATCAACCTGTGTGCATATATTAATACTTATTAATATTAATACATATATTGATATTACAAATATAACATAAATCAGTATCCCAAAAAAAGGTTTAAAATTCCTTTATTTACTTAAAGTAAAAAAAAAAACGACTCAGACATGCTTGCGTCACACGCGTGACTAAATCTGATTGGTTCTTGCTAATCAAGCGCACGTCTGAGCTTCTGTTTACTAGTTTTGATGTGCTGTGTCTGAGTGGGTTAATTAATGTGAATAAACATCTAAATGAAACCTGTTAAATAACACAGGTCGATCATTTCTCTTCAGGGGCTTGGATGAAACAACTCGATTCATATGGATTAGTTTTGGATGTTTTTTAAATGAATATTTTGTTAAACTGAATTCCAATGGACGGATCACTCGGAATTAATCGGTTTCTGTTAAGATGAGCGCGCTAGTCTTAAAGGGTTAATTTGAGGACAACATCGAGGGTAAGTTGACAGAATTTAAAGATTACATTTTGTACAAACTATTAAAATAAATAGACAATGTATGTTACGTTTATTTTACCCAGCTTATTCTAGCATCAAGTTCAAGTCATTAGTTTACAAGTATCATGTACAAAATACAATGAAAAGTTTTCTTGAATGCTTCTGTAACGGGTATATATTATGTAAAAAAATTATTATCTTAGGGGACTTTTATTTTGACGGGCGGATTGGTTTTCGGCGTCGAGAGTGAGCGAGGAGAAGAAGAGCGCTGGTGTATGTGTGACGCACAGAAAAAGGGAGTGTTGTATTTGAGAAGCGCGTCCGATAAAGTGACTTAAACGAAAGTTAATCGGGGCTTAGATCAAATAAAGGACAACATCAAGTATTTTTTGTGAGCTGTGTCCCGCGTTTCGTAGTTTATTTGTGAGTTTTGATCTGTGAATCGCATTGCGTTGGACTGCTGGAGTGACGCAGTAATGTTTGTGAAGGCTACAAGCTTGATTAGTGACGATTGAAGAGATTTTATTTTTCTTCCTCCACATTTTTGTTAAAGTTTTGGACTTCTTCCATCTTGATTGAGAAGCACTCGTACAAACTAACGTTTCAGGAAGTTTGGTCACGCGCATTTTAGTGTTCGGCACGTTATCGCACTTGAGATGCAAATTGCTGTCTGGAGTTGGTGCTGAACATCGGAGGTTTTTTTCCAGAAGATTTGAGTTTAAGACTATTTTGTGTTACCCTGCCATCCAACGACATCTCAGTATGACATCTCAGTGGTGTATCGCAGTTTAATACATCCCTGTTGGTTCATTTCATTTTGATTCACCTCAGTTTGATTCAATCGCTTTCGACTCATTTTTGATTCATTTTTTGTGGGACATTTCATTGAGCTTGAGTGACATTGCTACTAAATCTCAAGATAATTTCAACGCACGCTACGTCAAGACAATTCATCTCAATTCCTTATTTTTATTATTTATTTATTTTTTAAATATTTTTGATCCGAGGAACTTTGAACTGTGAGAGTTCGGTTGAATCACAGAACCCTAAAGTGAACCGAGTGAGTACATAAAGGGACATTTCACGTGAGCGCTCTTCCAGATGTGAAAGTGCATCGTATATACTGATGTTGTTTTTCTCCTCAAATGTGATTGTCTGATCATTTGAAGTTGATCATTTTGAAAACTTAAAATTCATCATAAGTGGTGTTTACAAAAGTGTTTTTTATTTCATTTTGAAGAGGGGTTTATCTTTGTACAAGTAGAAAGTTTAGAGGTTTTACATTGAAAGTGATTGGTTGTAGTGGGTTTGAAAGAAAACACAAAGACCATGCATTTTTATTCATTTTATTTACTCTATTTTATTTTATTGACCCTTAATTAACACTTGATTACAAGAAAGAAGAAAAGACACAGATAATAAATATTGTTTAATTTTCATACTTGCCTCATTGTTTTTTTTTTTTTTTATTTTATTTTTTTTAGAGCTGTCAAGGAGTAGGGGCATCTCAGCTACTTTATTAGACCAGAGGAGGGAGGAATATATTAGATTTTCTCACACCTTTACTTTTACTTCAGGAAGCCAGTGTCATCACTTAAGCTGAAGCCTACCCTCGTCGGTGTGTACATTCCAATAAAGTAGAACAAAACATACATACATTTAGTGTGTAATGAGATTAAAAGCACTGGAAGCGGGACTAAGATCTTTTCGTTATTCAGTCTTCCGTGGCAGCACTAATACATTTTCCCCTACAAGACGGGTTAAATACTCATTACACTTCTCCACAGACTATAGAGAGTCAGATTACAATAAGATGCCGTACTGCATGTGTACTTACAGTAAATCCTATTATTCAACATTATTCAGCCTTCTGCTGAATCACGCTGCTTCATCTTCGACCCAGAATCTGCTTCATCTAAATTAATGCCCAGGAGCTGCTACTGCATTTATTTATATATAAAAATCATCATCTGCTTATTGTATTCATCAGAACATTTGAAGAAAACTGGATCTTACGTATTTAATTTCTGCTTTAAAGAAGGACAATAGATGGACGTTAGTGATGTGTCGTTCTTGACGTTAGTGATGTGATTCGTTAATTTGGAACAATTCGTTCATTTTGAACGAATCTTTAATGTGACTCGGGAAGAACGAGTCGTCTCGGCGAGTGATTCGTTCAGTCGCGCATGCGCAATATTCTATAGGTTCTGTTCTGCTCATAGACAGTAAAAGGTTCTGCTAGTAGTAGTGCAGTCAATGCAGTATGAGCCGGAAAGAAAATTGATTCGTTCATCTCATGAGTCTTTCGGGTTTTGGAGTCGTTCCTTTATCACGTGACAGACCCATACGCCGGAAAGAGAATTGATTAGTTCATCTTTAGGGTCTTCGGGTTGTTCGTTTTTTTTGTCCCATGACAACATTGGCTAGAGAAATTAGTTAATTTACAACCTTCCTTACAAATGGGTGCATATGCTTTAAATTTTGTCCATATGATGGCGAAATCACTTTAATAAAGAAGAGATTTTTTTTCTGTCTGTTTGTTTGTTTGTTTTATTTTTTTTACAGTGGATTCTAATCTTCAAAAATTACCCTGTTGTATGATTTATGTCTTTTGAGTTCACCCTGTGTAAACCATACTTTTGTAACATATGTTACTTTATAAACATTAGAAACACTGTGTACATACTTTGAATTGTTGTTTATTGTTTATTTTGTGCCAGAAAAGCTTTATAGCAAAGAGGATAACTATTCCAAAATAAATTAAAACAATAAAAATAAAAAATAAAATAAAAAATGAAATTAAAATTAAAAGATAATAAAGCCACAGGGTCTAATAACCTTAACAAATGAACTTTATAAGTATAATATATATATATATATATATATATATATAAACTAAATATTGCACAAGCTTGGCTTTTTAAATAATAATTAAGAATGAATACTGCTTTAAAATAAATAACACTTTTGTGCCAAAAAAAACAAAAAAACTTTATATCAAAGAGGATAACTATTCCCGAAAGAATTTTAAACCATTTAAATAAAAAAAAAAAAAAAAGAAAATTAAGAGATACTAAAGCTACAGAGCCTTATAACCTTAACAAATTACCTTTTAAAATCACAACAACAACAAAATATTGCACAACAAGCTAGTCTCTTTCTAAATAAATAAAAATAAATAAGCTTTAAAATAAATAACACACTGTGGCTATATTTTTAGGACTTGCTTTAAGGCATGTTTGCATTCAAAAAACAAGCTCCCGGACCTTGATGGGCTGAGTCTTTCTTCTTTCTGAGACAATCTGCCCAGTTTTAGAAGAAATTCTTTCAGATGGCACGGATGTGGCCACAATGTCTTGTCTTTGTGACCTCAGAAAGGGTTTTGTATACTGGTGAACATCTCCTCCACCAGGCCAGAGGGTCTGATGCTGGGGTAAGAGTGGCTCTGCAAGGTAGGCCGCATCTCCATCATAGCATCTGAGGTCTTAGAAGAGGAAGCAGAAGGCCTCAAGCTTGCTACCCTATCGTCGAAGTTTTCCCAAAACATGGCCCCCGCGACTGGCAGTCGATCAGGATCTGAAGTATTCTCCTCCTCACTCTGAGCGCTGTAATAGCTGCTGCAGCTGCTGGAGTCCACTTTACTGTCTCTTCTGCTGCCTGGTGATTGACAAAGCTTGCTTTTGAACCTTGGGTCCAGGCAAGTAGCATCAGCAAGGTTTTCAATGTGTTCCACTTAGCCAAACCTCCTAGTCATTTCTGACATCAGGGCATCCACTAGTTTTTTAACAGGGTCAAAGCTGGAGGGATTTCTTTGATATCGGGCAACAATCCTCTGAAGACCTCTTGTCATCAAAATGACTTTGGATGCAGTCACAAACCTATGAAGAATACAAATGGTTTATACATTAATTATAACAAAATAAAAATCAGTACTCCATATACTTCTCTGTTAAAAATAAGGCTACAGAAAAACATGCTTCAAGAGACGGTTTAAAATGTGGTTTTAATGAATGATAATAAAAAAGTCCTAAAACTACTTACTTTTCTGCACTCACTTCTGTGGTGACCTCCTCAAATGGCTTAGTAAAGTCCAAGATTTCTCTGGAAATTTTCCATTCCCTCTGGTGACAAGGTTGGCAGAGATGCATTAGTTAGTGCCAGGGTGGAGATGATTGGCTCTTTGATTTCAGTAAATCTTTTCAACATGTAACATGTTGAATTCCACCTTGTGGCCACATCCTGTTTTAACCTCAACGGCTCTTGACCCATCTATTTCTGTGTGGCATTGAGCTTGTCTGAAGCAACTGTACTTCTATGGAAGTATTCAACTATTGTTTTGACCTTTTGCAATATTGCTTGGACCTCCTTCAATGCAGCTCTGACAATGAGGTTCAGCATATGGGTGAAACAAGGTATGTGGTCCCAGTGGAGATGGTCTTTCAGGGCTGAAATAATGTTGCTGGCATTATCTGTGACACAAGCTACAGTTTTGTCACCCACACCCCATTCATTTGTAACCCTTGTCAGCTCACTTGCCAGGTAAGCAGCAGTGTGTCTGTCTGTCAAAACAAAGCAGTCCAGGAGATAGGAGGTCATCTGAAAGTCCTCTATGAAATGACATGCCACAGTCATGTAACTTGTTGTAGTCAAAGAGGTCCAGCAGTCTGTTGTGAGACAAACAGCAGAGGCACTCTTGATTTTGTCCATTATATCACCTCTTAATTTGTCATACAGCCTAGGCATTACAGTTTTTGATAGTGTTCTTTCTGCTGGGTAGACTGTATGATGGGTCCAGAAGATGAAAGTGAAAGTGGTGACATTTGCCAAGTGTGGTAACCCATACTGGAATTGGTGCTCTGCATTTAACCCATCCAAGTGCACACACACAGCAGTGAGAAGTGAACACACCGTGAACACACACCGAGCAGTGGGCAGCTATATATCCAGTGCCGGGAGCAACTGGGAGTTCAGTGCCTTGCTCAGGGAACTTCAGTCATGGGTATTGAGGGTGGAAGAGAGAGCTGTTCATTCACTCCCTCCCACCTACAACTCCTGCCAGCACCGAGACTCGAACCTGCGACCTTCTGGTTACAAGTCCAAATCTCTAACCATTAGGCCACAGCTGCCCCCTACATGTGAATAGTCCTAAAGCCCTTGTCCTCCCTCTATAGAAAATGGCTGAAAGTCACAAGCAATCATTCTCACCAGAGCCTCATCAAGTTTGCTTTGTCTTAATGGATCCATTGGTCTTGTTACAAATCTGCTCATTGTAGTTTGTTGTTGTGGCCTCCTTGACCCTAACTGCTCCTTGGATGTTGGTGTGTGCTGCTGGTGTACTGGATGCTGTAGATGTGGTCAGCGTGCCAGCCAAAGCCGTCAAAGGTCCAGCAGAAAAAGTGCTGTCTTGAGTGACAGTTGTCCTTCAGCTGAACCATTGGTTAAACCTTTGTGTGACCCAAGCACATTATATTTCTAAGTAAATCACTTTAACTCTCCAGTTTTATTTCAGTTTGGGTTACAACTGTTGAAGCTGAAGTTATCATAACCTTAGTGTTTTAAACTAACATTAATAATTCAAATTCAAAATGTTATTTGCTTTTAATTTATGTTATTATATTCTTTTTGAGCAATCTTCTTTACATATATCAGACCAATATGTCAAGTCTCCCTAGGAAAAGCAATTATTATACCAGCAAACTCAAAATTGGAGTAAAATGAACAAACTAGGCTATAAATACTTTGTATTGTAGGCTTGGATTATTATATTATTATATAGCCTAGTGTTTATTTACAGATAGACGGTCAAAAGATAAATTAATCAATATTTTATTTATAACAGGGTTTTATTTATTTATAAAATAATAACACACCACAGATCCTCAAGAAACAGTAACAAAAACATAGTGACAGAAATGTCAGAAATAGCTTCTGGAGCTGTCAGCGGATAATTGACGACTCAAAACCCGAAAGTTTCATTCACTTTTTCTCAGTCTGTGCAGGGGCTGGTCAGCTCTCTGTCAGTGTTTCTCTTTCCATTTCGATGTTTGTGTTGCTGTGAAAATGGCGTCAGGTAAGAAACAATTTGGATACAAATATATGCAACCACGCTTTCCTCTATTTATGAAGTAGTTATGAAATATTAGCCAACAGAAGACAGTTGTTTACTTCATTTAGATGCATACTCAATTAGTAATTGCAAACATTGTGAAGTCACAGCTTTTCACTGCACATATGCTTTATAAAATAATTTATAATGGCTAAACCATCTGTTTTTCTCCGTGTATGTGTTATTTGTCTCTCCAGCAGCAGCAGGTAGACACAGTCCACAATGGGATCGTCCTAACAGTAAGTAAATTAAATCACTGACAGTGATATTAAGATGTCAGACATTTATGTGTTGTAATATTATGTTGTAACAGTTAAAGTATAGGTCACCCAAAATGAAAATAATGATTAGTCCCAATATATCAAGATATAATTATTCAATTCTAATGTTAAAAGAAACTGTGTCCGTTGTGTTTTACTGATAAAGTCACTTGTGTTTAAATGTCTCGTTGGTTTTGTGACATGCTGTAGATCAGTGGTTTTCTTTTTTGTCAACTATTTGATGACAAAGACCCCAAATATAATAATCCCTTTGCAGGAAAAATAATTACCTTCCTAAATTATAAAATCAACAATATTTTTATATGTACTGTCACGGGTGAAGAAACACTCGACAAGAGGTGCGTGAATTAAATGCCCGGAGGGTGGGTTTATTGATAAGTGAAGGGTGCCTGGTGAAGTGTCCTGATCCGCTTTCTGCTGGTTGGTGCTTCCGTGTGCTCTCCGTGCTCTTGGTGCCAATCAAGGTGAAAGTGGGTGTCCTGAGCGTGCTCCAAAGTGTGTGGGCTGTCGGTCACTCGCTGTTCTGTGAAGGAAGGAGGGGGATTAGACCAGTGTTGCATTCGGTTGAGAACTCTCTGAGTGAAACATGTGCTCCTTTTAAATGTGCTGGCTGATGGGGAGCAGCTGTGACCGATCAGCCGGTGATGAGGACGTGCAGGTGTTTTGCTTTGGTTTCCAGGAACGCTGATTCCTCTGGGAGTGCTCGTCACATTCCCCAAGCGTCGTTCTGGTCCCTGCAAGACATGTAGAAAGTAGGGGTGAAATTAGGGGAGGGTGGGGAATGACCCCTGACAGACCTGCATAAGCTGTCCAGATCTGGGAGAGGCCATCGGCGTTGCGTTGCGCCCAGCTCGATGGGACTTCAAGTGGAAGTCCTGGAGCGCTAGGAACCAGCGAGTCACCCTGGCGTTGGTGTCCTTGGCTGGGCCATCCACTGTAGAGGCGAGTGGTGGTTACCAGGGTGAACTTTGGCCCAGGAGGTAGTACCGAGCTCAGGACTGCCCACCTGATGGCCAGGGCTTCCTTCTCACGCAGCATACTTCCTCTCGGCGGGGACAGCTTCCTGCTGATGTAGATGATCGGATGCTCCTCACCTTCCTGGATTTGGGAGGGACCGCTCCTAGTCCTGTGTCGGAAGCATCCGTCTGCAGCAGGAAGGGGCAGCTAAAGTTGGCGCAGAGTACCGCGAGGGCGTGAGTGCTGCTTTCACCTGGGAGAAGGCTTCTTCCCGCCGGGGTCCAGCATACTTTCTCCGGCTGCCCCTTCCTGGTCAGGTCTGTCAGGGCGGCTAAGAGGAGAAGTTGGGGATAAAACACGGTAATACCCGCCAACCCCAAGAAGGCTGTACCTGGGTCTTTGTCTCGGGTCTTGTGCGGCGTGGATGGCCTCAACTTTCTTGTCTTACGGCGGATGAGTCCTCGGCCGACTTGGTAGCCAGGTACTGGCCTCAGAGAGGGCTAGGTGGCATTCTGGGGGTTGGCGGTAAGTCCAGCCGCGGGCTCAAGCACCCTCCAGAGCGATCCAGATGTTCGTCCCCACCGGAGTGGACCACGACGCGATCACAGGTAGGCGCGCGTAAGCTTGGTGAGGCCGCAGGAGGATGTCCATCATCCGCTGGACGTCGCGGGGCCCCATGTAGGCGAAGGGAAGGGTCGTACTGCCAGTGGCCACTGGAGGTGGAGAAGGCGGTTTTCGCTTGGCGGCCTCGGAGAGCGGTACCTGCCAATAGCCCTTGGTGAGGTCTAGGGTGCTGATATACGGGCCCTTCCTAGCCGGTCCAGCAGTTCGTCCACCCGAGGCATGGGGTACCGTCGGATCGGAGACTTCGTTCAGGCGCGGAAGTCGTTACAAAGCGGAGGGTGCCATCCGCTTTGGGACCATCACAATGGGGCTGGACCACGGACTCGGGATGGTTCTATTACCCCAACTTTAGCATCTGTTGGACCTCTTCCTCAATAGCCTGCCGACGAGCCTCCGGGACTCGGTAGGGCCGTTGCTAACAATGACTCCGAGCGTCGGATATGATGTTGAATCACGCTTGGTCTGCCCGGGCTGAGAGGAGAACACATCCTGGAACTGACTGACCAGGCTGCAGCTCCATCTTCTGGGCAGCCGAAGGTGGGGGTTGACATCCACAACCACGGGGCTGGTGAGGCTCAGGGCAGCTACTTGGTCCCGGGTCCCCACCCATTTCTTTTAGGAGGTTGATGTGGTAGAGTTGCTCGCCTGCCGTCGTCCCGGCTGTCTCAGGCTGAAGTGACCGTCCAATCCTCTCCACGACCAGTGGGGTCCCTTCCAGGAGGCCAGAGAATTTGCAGGCGAGCTGGGGACCAGGACCATGCGCGTCTCCGGTTGGAACTCCCATGGTTGGGCTGCCCGGTCGTAATGCGTTGCTGCGCCTGTTGGGCCCTGGTGAGGTGTTCCTGGACTAACGGCATCACTCGGTCGATCCGTTCCCTCATTTGCCGGACATGTTCGATGACGTACGATCGCGGGCGCTGCTGCTCCACACTTCCGGCCCGCTCCAAGAGGCCCGGGGTTGTCGGCCAAACAGGAGCTCGAAGGGGGTGAAGCCAGTTGAGGCCTGGGGAACTTTGCGGATCCCAAAGACACGTGAGGGGATCATGAGGTCCCAATCCCGCTTGTCCTCCGCCACACATCTGAGCATTTGCTTGAGGGTTTGGTTAAATCTCTCTACGAGGCCATCAGTTTGGGGGTGATAAACAGGTGGTCCTCAACTGCTTCACCCGCAGCAGCCGGCAGAGGTCAGCCATTAGCGGGACATGAAGGGGGTTCCCTGGTCAGTCAGGATCTCCGAGGGGAGGCCACTCGGCGGCCAGTAGAAACAGCTCCTAGGCGATGGACTTCGGTGGCCTTCCTGGGGGACTGCTTCTGGGTACCGGGTGGCATAGTCGACGATGACCAGGATGTGCTCGTGCCCTGGGCAGACTTCGCAACGGCTCCACTATGTCCATTCCTATCCGCTCGAAGGGCACCTCGGATGATAGGCAGCGGGATGAGCTGGCTGGGGAGGAGTCCTGGGCGAGCGTGGTCGACAGGTCGGGCAGAGCTTGGCAGAACGCTTACCTCGGCGTCCAGGCCGGCCAATGGAAGCGGTGCTGGATGCGTTGAGCGTGTGCTGCGCTGAGGTGTCCTGCCATGGGGTGGGAATGGGCCAGCTCTAGAATGGTCTCGGTCTTGGCCCGAGGCACAACTAGTAACCTTCTCCCTCCCCTGGCTGGGCGACCAATACAGCAGGCCATTCTCTACAACAAAATGTGGGAGAGGGTGGGGCGGGAGGATGTCCTTCCATCCACCACTAGCACCTGGCTCCAGCAGTGCTTGAGTCGGGTCGTCCTCCCGCTGTTCCTTGGCTAAAGAGCCCCTCCAGCTGCCTGTTGGTGAGACATCATAAAACAGATTAGTGGACTGGGAGGGGCCTCACCTTCTCTCCCACTGTCGGGGAGCAGGGCCAGTTGGCGGCGGGTCCAGGCGGCCGCCTCGGTCTTCGCGGTTCCCTTGGGGCTGGCAGGCTGAGTGGCGGCGACAGCAGCTTCTGAAGCCGGGCCAATCCCTTCCGAGCAATGGCCACCCGGCAGGTCATTCACCAGGCCTACCTCCACCGGCCAGGTGCCCTGGGGATGAAATGACCATCTCACGGGCGGTACTGGCGAGTGTCTCCGGTACACAGGTTGCTCGGTAGGAAGTTTTCCGTCCGCTTCGAGGGGCACACAGTCGCGACTGGATGAGGGTGACCGCACTGCCTGAGTCCAATAGGGCCGGAACCGTCTTCCATCAACCTTCACCTCTGCTTCAGGGGCTCCCGCCGGACCCGTTGGTGAAGGATGCAGCATGCCAGCCAGGCTTGCGAGGCGACGTGGTTCTGCACTGGGCATGGGCTCATCTTGCGGTAGGGGGAACCGTCGCCTGCTGACTGGTCGCTAGCGTGCCTCGAGAGGCGTCGCTCCTGGACCACCCTCGGGAATGGCGCAGCGGTCCCCTGCCCGCTGTGATGGACAGCATCCGCCAGCTCGACGCCTCCACCATTCCCGGGCGTCCACGTGGTTCCTCATGCCGCGGCCTGTCGGTGGCGAGGCAGTCGCGCGCGGAGGCGATCGACCACCACTCGTTCCGCTACCTGCGTTGGGGTGGGTTTCCTTCCAACAGCCAGTGCTAGGCATGCGGCTGAGTTCGCCAGCTGGCACGGGCTGGCACCCGGAGCTTGTATTCCCACTCGTGGAACTGCTGGGGGCTCACGGAGAGAGGCCCAGCCTCGCCAGGATCCTCGCTTAACCCGATATAGCTGTCAGCACTTGTCAGGGGGCGAAGTAAGCCCTCTGTGCTTCACCGGTGAGGGAGGGTGCCAGCGCGCGCCCACTCGTCCTCTGGCCATCCTTCTCGGTGGGCGTGTTTTCAAAGACCTGAAGGAAGGCTTCCACATCGTCATCGGCCGTCATCTTAGGTAACAGATGGGTGGCTTGTGCCCGAGGCTCAGGTAGCGGACGCGCAGCATGACGCCGGACGCGCGAGTTCATCCTCCGTCCTGCCCAGGCGAGTGGCGAGGTGTTCGCTATTTGCTGCTGGCGGATGCTTACTTCAGCGGCGTTGCAAGGCGTCCTCCATCGGGCAGCGAGCGTGCCTTCCGTGGTGCTGGTGACAGAAACAGGGAAAAAAGGAAAAAATTAGGCGTTGGCGGTGATCTTGTCGGTGATTCCTCACTGTAATGCCCGCATTCTCTACCACTGTCCGGGTGAAGAAACACTCGACAAGAGGTGCGTGAATTAAATGCCCCAGAGGGTGGGTTTATTGATAAGTGAAGGGTGCCTGGTGAAGTGTCCTGATCCGCTTTCTGCTGGTTGGTGCTTCCCGTGCTCTTCGGTGCCAATCAAGGTGAAAGTGGGTGTCCTAGCGTGCTCCAAAGTGTGTGGGCTGTCGGTCACTCGTGCTTTCTGTGAAGGAAGGAGAGAGAGGGGATTAGACCAGTGTTGCATTGGTTTGAGAACCTCCTCTGAGTGAAACATGTGCTCCTTTTAAATGTGCTGGCTGATGGGGAGCAGCTGTGACCGATCAGCCGGTGACAAGGACGTGCAGGTGTTTTGCTTTGGTTTCCAGGGCAGCTGATTCCTCTGGGAGTGCTCGTCACAGTACACAAAGACCAACTTAAGCTTTTGCATTGTGAAAGGTGTTAGCATCATCAGTGTAAATATATATATATATATATATTTTTTTAAATAAAGTAATTGGCTTTTATATTGCCACTGTAAAAGCCAAAGCAAATTTAAGAATATTTAATCTGGAAAGATTTATATCATATTTCCCGGTTTCACAGACAACGCTTAAGACTAAAATGTCAATCTGAGCTGTTTCAACTGAAAGAAGCGTGCACTGACTGATCTTAAAATATATCAGTGCCTTTTGTCTCAGGATGAACACCAATGCTCTTTTCTAAGGCAAGTTTATAAAAATCACTTAAATGTCCGGATTGAACTATGGCCTAATCCTGGTTTAACCCTGTCTATGAAACCGGGCCATTAAGTTATTTCTATTAGAATAAAAAAAAAAATAAAATAAAACAGCATTAAAATAGAACATTAAATTCAGATTTTTCTGCAAAGCACAACAGTGAATATAATTCTGAAGCAACATATTGAAATGATAGTCATATAGACATATATTTTAAAATTAGCATATTGTGAAAAAGTTCATTATTTTCCATAATGTAATGATAAAATTAAACTTTCATATATTTTAGATTCATTGCACACCAACAGAAATATTTCAGGTCTTTTATTGTTTTAATACTGATGATTTTGGCATACAGCTCATGAAAACCCCAAATTCTATCTCAAAAAATTAGCATATCATGAAAAGGTTCTCTAAACAAGCTATTAACCTAATCATCTGAATCAACTAATTAACTCTAAACACCTGCAAAAGATTCCTGAGGCTTTTAAAACTCCCAGCCTGGTTCATTACTCAAAACCGCAATCATGGGTAAAACTGCGACCTGACTGCTGTCCAGAAGGCCATCATTGACACCCTCAAGCAGAGGGTAAGACACAGAAAGAAATTTCTGAACGAATAGGCTGTTCCCAGAGTGCTGTATCAAGGCACCTCAGTGGGAAGTCTGTGGGAAGGAAAAGTGTGGCAAAAACGCTGCACACGAGAAGAGGTGACGGACCCTGAGGAAGATTGTGGAGAAGGACCGATTCCAGACCTTGGGGACCTGCGGAAGCAGTGGACTGAGTCTGGAGTAGAAACATCCAGAGCCACCGTGCACAGGCGTGTGCTTTTGAACCAGAAACAGCGGCAGAAGTGTCTGACCTGGGATACAGAGAAGCAGCACTGGACTGTTGCTCAGTGGTCCAAAGTACTTTTTTCGGATGAAAGCAAATTTTGCATGTCATTCGAAATCAAGGTGCCAGAGTCTGAGGAAGACTGGGAGAAGGAAATGCCAAAATGCCTGAAGTCCAGTGTCAAGTACCCACAGTCAATGATGGTCTGGGGTGCCATGTCAGCTGCTGGTGTTGGTCCACTGTGTTTTATCAAGGGCAGGGTCAATGCAGCTAGCTATCAGGAGATTTTGGAGCACTTCATGCTTCCATCTGCTGAAAAGCTTTATGGAGATGAAGATTTTGTTTTCAGCACGACCTGGCACCTGCTCACAGTGCCAAAACCACTGGTAAATGGTTTACTGACCATGGTATTACTGTGCTCAATTGGCCTGCCAACTCTCCTGACCTGAACCCCATAGAGAATCTGTGGGATATTGTGAAGAGAAAGTTGAGAGACGCAAGACCCAACACTCTGGATGAGCTTAAGGTCGCTATCGAAGCATTCTGGGCCTCCATAACACCTCAGCAGTGCCACAGGCTGATTGCCTCCATGCCACGCGATTGAAGCAGTCATTTCTGCAAAGGATTCCACCAAGTATTGAGTGCATAACTGAACATAATTATTTAAAGGTTGACTTTTTTTGTATTAAAACACTTTTCTTTTATTGGTTGGATGAAATATGCTAATTTTTTGAGATTTTGGAATTTTGGGTTTTCATGAGCTGTATGCCAAAATCATCAGTATTAAAACAATAAAAGACCTGAAATATTTCAGTTGGTGTGCAATGAATCTAAAATATATGAAAGTTAAATTTTATCATTACATTATGGAAAATAACTGAACTTTTCACAATATGCTAATTTTTGAGAAGGACCTGTATAACCTCAAATTTTAGAGTGCACTGTGTTTATTTGTTTTAATGAAAGATGCTCATTTTCATAAAATGAAGGTAGACACCAATTCTCCAAAAATGAAACTTGTCTATATTGTTCTGGGTCTAAACTGCAGGTCTTCTGAACCCATCCAGTCCATCATAGCTAAGATCTCTTCTGCACTTATTCATACGTCACACGAGTGACACCATTCAGTACTTTTGATACAGTATCCTAGAGAATAGAGCAAAACATGATCTCTGCACACTGCAGTTGAAGCTGCTTCTGTGTTTTGTGTCATTCAAATACAAGAAAATATCTGATTTCCAAAGCTTAACAGAATCCTTCTAAGCCTCCTGTTGGTGATTTCCTGTGAGATCAGTCTGTTAACTGAGAGCTAGTATTTTGGGCCCTAAGCAGATTTTAAAAAGGTTCCAGAGAAATGCTAGAGGCCCACAAAGAGCCTACTGCAATGGCTACTTTACTGAATCATTGGGCTCTATGCAGCTGCCATTCTTTTATTTTCGGTGAACAAAATGTATAAGTCCAAACATGATCATCCCAATAGTAAGTCAGTGTAATTATTGCGATACGCTTCAGTATTAAACAAATGTACATCTTTCATAGATGTTCCTAAAGCTTGTGAAAGGGTTACTTGATATTTTAACTTAACTGCTGGTGTTAAATCTGTTTATTCTGTAGAATATTAAGTGATGTGATTGTGCACTGTTTTTTTTATTGCATTTTGTGCTCTTTTTCAGTGAGTGATCTGAGGATTGTTCTGCTAGGAAAGAATGGATCAGAAAACAGACGAGTGGCAAACACTATACTGGGAAGACCAGCGTTTGACAGTGAAGCTCCATATTATTCACAGCAGTACAGTGACAGAATCAGTGGAGAGCTGGAGGAGAGAAAGATCACAGTCATCAACACTCTCCTGCTCCAGTTGAATCTCCCACAGGGAGTGATAATAGATGGAGTGAGAGACTGTGTGCTCTGTCTGCTCCAGGACCTCATGTGTTTGTACTGTACTGCAGAATAACAACTTCAATGAGGAGGACAGACACAGAGTGAAATATGTACTGAACCTCTTCAGTTACCAGGCCATGAAACACACTATAGTGCTGACTACCGATGATGAGCCAGCGCTCAAAATTCACTTCTAGGAATAACACTATTTATGATTTAATAAAGGAGTGTGGAGGAGGACATCTGAAGTTTAATACAGTAAGCACAGGATGGCTCTGAGATGTTCAGAAGGACAGAAGAGATACTCAAGAAAAGAATGTATAGAATTTCTCTTCTGTAACATGTGTGAGGATGAAGATGAAACACAAGTGGATGAAGATCTGAGAAGATCTGGAGCTTCAGTCAGAGGAGACGACAAAGCGTACACAAAACCAGCAAGCACTGGAGGAGGTTTGTTACAGTCTTTCTCAGGATAATACCGAAGAATATGATCATTAACTATTGTTTTGTCTTAGAGACAAAAAATGACAGGGAGAAAAACAAGGAGCACTACTGTGTAAATTGAACCAGTATTTCTTTTCACTGGTCTGTTTTGTTTTGAATGAAAACAAAAATGTAGATATTTTGAATAGTTTGTTACATAGAGAGTGGATTCACCCAAACCTTCAGTAGACAAAAGAATGCACTGCAATAGAATTATATTTTATAATATAAAAGTTTTGTTGTTGTTTAATGAAGTATACATTGCATTCGGTAGCAAAGCTGAACTAAATCATCTGTTTCTAATGTTTTCAGTGGCGACTGCTGGGAAAGCAAAGCTGAACATTGTGCTGTGTGGAAATAATCCAACACTCAAGAACTCAGTTTCTAGAATCCTTAGAGGAATAACGTGGAAACCTGAGAGAGAGATGAGCAATGTGTGTGTGAAGAGCGAGGAGCGATCGATGGGCGTCAGATCAGTGTAATAGATCTTCCAGCTCTCTCGTCTCTCAGAGGAGGAAGTGATGTGTCAGACTCAAAGCTGTGTGTCTCTCTGTGATCCTGGAGTTCATGTGTTCATCCTCGTTACTCCAGTTACTATACTTACCTAATGAAGACAGAGCAGAAATGGAGAAGATTAAAGAAATGTTTTACTCACAAGAGCACTTCATGGTGCTTTTCATCACTGAACTCACTGTTGATGAAAGTGTGTCAGATTTTGTAGAATCCACAGAATCTCAGAGGATTGTGAGTCTCTATGGGAGTTGGTACAGTGTGATGGGGTTAAAGGACCAGAGAAACTCTGAACAGATCTCAAAGCTGTTTGATCGTATAGAGAGCATGAAGACTAAACCCTATTCTCTTCAGACATATATGAGAGCTTCAGAAAAGAGAGTCAGACATGAACTAGAAGAGAAATTGAGAGTGAGAGACAATGAAGTCAAAGAGCAACAGGAGAAGAGCAAAACACTGGGTGAGTGATTCATTTTATGAATAAAGAATCTTTGTGAGAATACAAATGAATAAGCTTACAGGTTATTTACAGTGCAATACAAAAGGGAGTGGAGGTTTGTAAAACAACAATACAAAATCTATAAAAAAAAGCAATACAATACAAAATTATTTAAAAGCACAACTTTTTCTTTGCTAATTGTCATGATTGCCTACTGGGAGGAACAAGGAGCGTGGAGTAAAACACAAATAACAGACTTTAATAACCTCGGAAAGGGGTGACAAAGGGCAGGCAGGAAAACACATGTAGCATACCTCAACAACGTTTAAGAACCGACAAGGAAACAGTCTGGGGCGGACTGCATTTAAAATACTAAACTAAATGAGTGATAGACAGGTGAGGGGAATCAACTAATAATGGGATAAGGAGGACAGAACGACCAAAATGGGCACATGAGGGAGAAAACACAAACAGTCCATGCGTGACATATTGCCCTGAAGAAGTGTCCTCGCACCATGATACAACATGGGTAGGGATGGGTGAAAGCTGGGAGGAGAGCTCAGGAAGAGGATGAACCAGGAGGCCAACAGACAGAGTCCAGGGAGGTGGACACGGAGGGAGGAGCAAGGAGGAACAGGAGGGACTTGTAGCAGGAGGAGCTAAGGGACCAGGCCATAGCCATGAATTGGAACCAGGTAGAGCCAGACGAGGGAGGAGGCCATGGAGGAGGAAGGGCTGACGACTCAGGGGCACAATCGACTGCAGCTGAGCAGATGGCAGAGGAGCCAGGCTGAGATAAGAGCCAGGTGACGGGGAGGATCCGGAGGGCCAAGGTGGAGCAGATAGGCTTAGGTGGACATCTGAGGCAGGGATCCAGAAGAGCTGTGTGAGCCGGCAAGAGAGGACCAGGAGGAGCGAAGGGATGGAGGAGCCGACAGAGCGGAGGGATGAAGAGACAGGTGAAACCAGAGGGCAGGGAGCCGTGGAACCAGTGGACTGATGGTCCATGGCGGAGAGGAGGGACTAGGAGCCATGGTGAAGCCACTGGGTCGACGGGCCAAGTGGAGTCTGGGACTTAGAGCTTGAAGCGTTAGGGATTCTCCAGCCATGGTGACGGTGGCAGACCCGTGGAGCTTGCACTGTACCGATGGTGGGCTGAGGGTGAGCAGAGGGGCTGCCAGATGACAGCGTAGAGGAGGCAGGAGGGGCAGGGTGGGTGGGACAGAGGTCACCAACTGGAGGAGGGAGGAGAAGGGGGCAGGTCGGGTATACAAGTCCAATAAGATCTCATTCCGCTCCCATTACCCAGATCCATTCTCAGCTCACCCTCAGCAAGGTGCAGGGGACAGAGCTCCTCTCCACGCTTCTCTGTCCACTGCTTTCTTCCTCATGGTAGGTGTTAAAGCCAGCTCGCACCTGGTCTGACGATCCGTGAGGCTCTGGCTCTGTGGCATCCCTCAGCTCTGTCGCACTCCCATACAATGGTTCATTGGTCATGATGGGTTCTGGCTCTCTGTCATCAGTGGGCTCAAACGGTAAATAAAGTTATTGTATTGGTCGGGTGTTCTGTTGCGATTGCATACTGGAAGGAGCGAGGACGTGGAGTAACACAAATAACAGCCTTTAATAATCCTCAAGAAGGGGTGACACAAGGCAGGCAGAAACACACACGTAGCACTTGGACGCTTAAGACTCAACAAGGAAATATGGGGCAGACTACACTTAAAATACTAAACTAAACAAGGGATAGACAGGTGAGGGGTTCAACTAATAATGGTATAACAAAGACAGGAACAACCAAATATGGGCACATGAGGGAGAAAACACACACACAGATAGTCCATGGCTGACACTATCATGGTGCAGAGGTGTTTTTTTTTTTTAAACCTATAACTACAAAGTTAGTTTTAAGTTCTTGATTAACTAATAATTGAAAGGAATTTTAAAATATTTCTGCAGTGTTTATTGTAGGACTAATTCTTGATGTTTATTTATTTAACTGCTGCATCTGTCAGCTTTCTGTAACTAGCATCTTGCATACAGACACGAAAAACTGCTAAAGTTTAAACAAGTAATACATTTAAGATAAATCCTTCAGTTTTCCATTAGAATAATTAATAAGAAAGGTTTTTTTTTTTTTTTGAATAATTAATAAGAAAGTGGCTGTTGTTTGTAATAAGCCACATAATTAAAGTTTGAATGTCAAATTTCAAACCATATCATTTGTTTATCAATCCTAAATGATTTCTATGGGCTTTTTCTCCCTGGGAAACAGATAATGATATTTTTACTGTCCAGTCAAATCAAACCTGTTATTTGGCATTTAATGACATGTTTTTAAATTAAATAGAACAACAAAAACAATGTCAAATAAAACACTTCTGAACATTTTCTTTGACCCAACAATTATATTGCACCATATGTCTTAATTTTCTGTCATGAAACATTTTCTGCCATTTAGAATTTTCCAAAAAAATTATGTTTTGAACTCCTTCTACCTAGACTGTTGGTTTGATTTTCACAAAAATTGTCTCAGATCATTTTCAAACCATCATGCCAACAAAAAGTTATGGATTTGTGTCAAGACCCATAGACCAGTTATGATGAATGAAGTCCAGGAGTTAGAGATTCAATCAATCAAGGAAAAATTACTGAAGAGATTTGTTGGTAGTTTCATCAGCAGAAGTCGGCTTCAATGCTCAGCAAGGAGTTTGTAGGCGCTCTGCTCATATATAAATACAGCAGCAATTATACTTTAACAGAAATCAGGAAACTGTCATTACTTTAAGTTTCAGAATTCTGATTGCTATGACAAGTCAATGGCACGCAGAAGGGTTCTAGTGTTTGTCTTTCCTTTTATCAAACAACAACTTTAAAATAAATATATGTTTAGTCATGAAACTCTAGATGGCAGACTGATGGGTTGTTAACATACGGATGATATTCAGAGGTTAAAGCGACTTGGCACAAGCTGATTGGTTCATGCTACATATGCAGCCAATGAGCTTACTGCCTTGCATTTATATGGCTGGCTAGCATTCACTAGAGATTCCTGCAGCACTTCAGAGTTTCTCTGAAACTAAGCAGCTAAGATAAGTAAATGCTTTTCAATCTGATTCAGTGGATTATTGCGTTTGTCGGTTTACATTTTACTAAAACATAGTTTTTACAAGTTGTAAAACTAGGTGCAGGTTATTCACATGAGGAGTAATTACTAAGCATGTATTGTTTATATAACAGCAGTGGCTTTAGCAGCAGCAGCAAGCAGTTTTCCTAGTTCATGTATGTGAGAATACAATGTCAAGCATCGATTTAGAACAGTAAAGTAAATTGGGGATTACCTAATTTGCCAATACTTTGTTTCTACATTTCTACATTAACTGGGAACGGATCAGCTTTCAGATGCATACCTCACTAGTGGGGTCGGTTTGTAGTTGGCGTTTCACATTTGTTTACAGTTTAAGTCAAGGTGAACCTGTATAACTGTCTTTCATAAATGTCATACTGTCAACAGCCTTACTTATTTAACTATAACAACTTAATGAGCAGCAGAAAATATTATACCGCTCATATGTGTGCTTGTGCGCATTGCAATGCACTCAGAGAGGGGCTACATTCTTAAATGAGCCACATCTCTATTTTACTCGTTACCCTGGTTCAGTGATAGTGAAGAGTTTATAATGAAAGTCATGTTTAGTGATAGTTTAAAGATAATCATGTATTGTTTTAAAATATAAAGATACTACTAATAATAAATAATTTCCAATCAGTATCCCATGTACAATGTAGCTAATAGTAGGACACTCTTAAACTGGAATTTACTTTTTGTGTGTTCAGTTGGGCTTATAGAATTATAGTACTTTCATGGAGTGTAGCAGCAGTGTCATAGAATTCAGATCACGTTATTAGTGAATCGTTAATAGCAGTATGCATAGAAATCAAGTCAAATTATCACTGTTGTTTATAGCAGCAGCAGCAGCATCAGATGTATCTGGTTACATGAAATTTCAGTGATAACACATGGGGTAAAAGTAACTTTAAAATTGAAATAGGCTTTTATTACTTTGTTTATCTACCAGGGCCTACAGAGATTTTGTAAATTCTTCAAAGTGAAATAGGCATTATATGTTTGTGTTTCATTGTTTAATAAAGGCTCATAGTAATTCTAAGTACTTTCGTGCAGCTGTAGCAGCAGTATGCATAGCTATTCAGATCACAATTCTTATCGAACTTAATATTAGCAGAATGGCAATTATTATTTCTAATTATCACATTATCACAAATTTTTCACAAATCCATCTAAATCTGTGTTAGTGAGCACTTCTCCTTTGCGAGATAATCCATCTACCTCACAGGTGTGGCATATCAAAATTAGAAGCTGATTAGAAAGCATAATTATTGCACTGATGTCCATTCTAAAATATGCAGTTTTACTGTATTGGGGATCAAAACCAGTCAGTATCTGGTGTGACCACCATTTGCCTCACGCAGATCTTCTTCACATAGAGTTGATCAGGTTGTTGATTGTGGCCTGTGGAATGTTGGTCCACTCCTCTTCAGTGGCTGTGTGAAGTTGCTGGGTATTGGCAGGAACTGGAACAGCTTGTCGATCTCCGATCCAGAGCATCCCAAACATGCTCAATGGGTGACATGTCCAGTGAGTATGCTAGCCATGCAAGAACTGGGATGTTTTCAGCTTCCAGGAATTGTGTACAGATCCTTGCAACATGAGGCTGTGCATTATCATACTGCAACATGAGGTGATAGTGGTGGATGAATGGCACAACAATGGGCCTCAGGATCGTCCGGTATCTCTGTGCATTCAAAATGCCATCAATAGAATGCACCTGTGTTAGCTGTCCATAACATGCCTGCCCATACCATAAACCCACCGCCACCAT
The DNA here is from genome assembly GCA_024542945.1 of allo-octoploid hybrid of Carassius auratus x Cyprinus carpio. Lineage (NCBI taxonomy): Eukaryota > Metazoa > Chordata > Actinopteri > Cypriniformes > allo-octoploid hybrid of Carassius auratus x Cyprinus carpio. The sequence goes on from CM045072.1 coordinate 1,037,702, forward strand.
GGGCCCTCAATCCAGCGTTGACATCAGCAAACCGCTCACCCACGGCGCCATACATGCTGTCTGCCATCTGCCCTGAACAGTGAAAACCGGGATTCATCCGTGAAGAGAACACCTCTCAAAGTGCCAAAAGCCATCGAATGTGAGCATTTGCCAACTCAAGTCGAGTTCTGACGGACGAGCATGCAGATGAGCTTCCCTGAGATGGTTTCTGACAGTTTGTGCAGAAATTCTTTGGTTATGCAAACCGATTGTTGCAGCAGCTGTCCGGGTGGCTGGTCTCAGATGTTCTTGGAGGTGAAGATGCTGGATGTGGGAGGTCCTGGGCTGGTGTGGTTACATGTGGTCTGCAGTTGTGAGGCTGGTTGGATGTACTGCCAAATTCTCTGAAACACCTTTGAGCGGCTTATGGTTGAGAAATGAACATTCAATTCATGGGCAGCAGCTCTGGTGGATGAACCTATGCAGTCTGAGCCAGACAGAGAATTGATTAGTTCATTTGATCGAAGTCCTCTGTTTGACTCGTCCTTTATCGATGATAGCCCCATAAGCTTATAAAGGCTTTAACCTATAGTTCATTCTTTGTCTGCGGTGACAGCATTGGATGGAAATTAACTACAAGCTTCCTTACAAGCGGGTGCATAGTAATATTAATTATCATCATCATACATCATTATTATCATATTATAATTGATTTATTCTTACAGTTCTGGTCTCAAATTGTAACTTTTACTTCTTACAGTTTATAAATATTGGAATTTCTGTCATGGTGTATTTTTTCCATACACTGAATGTTGTAACAAAGGTAAAAAAGAGTTGGTTATTATTATTATTATTATTTAGTCTCTTTTCCTCACTCAGACTGCATAGCTTAAAGCGTCTGTCACATGATGAAAGAATGACTTTCGATAAACTTCGAAGACCTGAGGATGAACTAATCAATTTCTCTTCCGGATCATGACTGCATTGGTTTACCTATGGGTTGTCACGATGATGACGATCACTCAATAAACCTGAAGACTCAGGATCCACTCCTTCACAGGAAGACCATTATCCTTTTTTTATTTTGGGTTGGGGCATTAAGGGACCTGGATAATGGATGGGCTCAGTACCGAAAAAGGTTGAAAACCATTATTAGCATGGATGTATTAATGGAAATTATTGGAGTAAGCTCCATAGTTACCTGCACAATTTGCATTTGACATAAATAAAACACTCATCTTCACATGATGTTTGAAAGGTTTATTTCTGCTTCACTAGACATCAGTGTGTATTTTTTACAAATTACAAATGTTTTTGGGAAGTGGTGGCCTAATGGTTAGAGAGTGGACTTGCAATCCAAGGGTTGTGAGTTGAGTCTCAGGCGCAGGAATTGTGGGTGGGGGAGTGAATGTACAGCCCTCTCTCCACCTTCAATACCACGACTGAGGTGCCTGAGCAAGACACTGAACCCCCAACTGCTCCCGGCCGCGAACATAAATGGCTGCCCACTGCTCCAGGTGTGTGTTCACAGTGTGTGTGTGTTCACTGCTGTGTGTGTGCACTTTGGATGGGTTAAAAGCAGAGTATGAATTCAGTATGGGTTACCATACTTGGCTGTATCACGTCACTTTCACTTGTTTTTTCACTTTTTTTTGTTTGTTTTTTTGCTAGTACTAGTGTGTACTTAAATGTCATTATATGTTTAAAAACACACTGAAGTTGCTCAGGGTCATATTATCAATTTAATCAATTGTTGTTAATCTGTAAACTCTATTATTGTCATTTTTGTTTAGATGATGAAGATTCAGCATCAGATCCAGGAGGTTTAAGAATCTTGCTGTTTGGGGAACTGGAAGGGGAAAGTCTACAACAGGAAACACTATCCTCGGAAACAGAAGGTTCCAAAGTAGACACAGTTGCTTTGGTGACCACTGTTTGTCAGAAGGAGTTGGTGAAGCTGATGGTGATCAGTAGCTGTTATTGATACTCCAGGACTCTTTGACTCCTCACTGACAAAAGAACAAGTCGTGGAATATCATCTGAGAATAGAGAAGATGAGAGAGAGATAGAAGATCAGAGAATACAGTATGAAGAAAAGCTAAAAGAAAGTACATGTGAAGGGTTTTCTATATTTCTATATTTCTGTTTCTTTAAAGCGTGAGTATGGAAGGTAATTGTGGGTTTTATCTTACAATTTAGATTTTTTTTGTCCTGAAATTTCAAGTTTATATCCCACTGTCACAATGTCTAGCTGGAGTATTCATGAGCTGCCCTAAAGAGGACACTCCATCCCATACCATTGCCACTCATTCCGAGTCCATTTCTCATTACCCCTGCCTAGGAACTAATCTTCAGACTCCACCCGTTTTCTATCAGGAGGACTATTTTAAGTTGGACATTCTCACCCATGCATTGCTGAATATTGTTAGCATGTTTGCATCTTTATTCCTAGCCATCCGTTCTGTTGTTCCCATGTTTTCCTATGTTTCCAGTGTTTCCTAGTTTTGCTTTGCCTTAGTGTTTTTGATCTTGAACTGTTCACCTGTTTTTTTTTTCATGATCATTTGCTGCCTGCCCTGACTGTCACCTTGTTATTTGGATTACTTTTTTGTCTTGCCCTGGATATTGGTGTTTTGCTGGTGATTGTCCCTGCCTGTCGCCTATATTTTTAAATAAAGCCTTCCGTGGTTAACCCTAGGGTTAACCCAACATCGCAAGCTCCGGCGAGGAGCTTGACCTATCGGTAAGCCCCTGCCCTCGAGCATGAGATGAGACAATGGCAGTCGAGTATCAGTTGCACAAAGCGGAACCAGACATTTTAGGTTCCAGTGCCATAGAGAAACATTGGAAGATCGAAGCTTGCATCGGTTTAATGGATAGGCAATGGGTAACACTTTATTTCGATAGTCCACTTTAGACAGACTACTAACAGTAAGTAACTTTGAAATTACATGTCAACTAGCAGTTGGTAGAGTATAAGTAGACTGTCTGCTTAATATCTTCTAATACTTTCTTTGTCAACTTATACAACCCTAAAGCTACCCTAACACTAACCCTAAACCTACCCCTAACACTAACCCTAAATCTACCCTAACAGTCTACTCTGAGAGTTAGTAGACATGTAGTTGCAAATTAATGAGAATTAGCTGACATGTAGTTGACATGTAGTTACAAAGTTACTTATAGTTAGTAGAATGTCTAAAGTGGACTATCAAAATAAAGTGTAACCAAGCAATGTCATTTATTTTATTCCATTTCCTAAATCCAACCAAAACGGTGTGCCTAAGCATTTAACCCCAATTACAATGAAGACAAAAACATTCATTTTGTAGTTGTCATTCTCTCATGAAGTTACATTTTCATCTGCTCAAGCAGAGCGTTAATGTCATCTTGTGCTTCAGCAAGGTATCTCTGGCTAAAACTAGCTAAGCGTTAGCGTTAAAGTTAGTGAGTCCAAGCTAGCGATACAAACCTAAATAGCGAACTGTTCTCACGTGGTGTACTATGCAGTGAAAGTCAAAAACACATAAGCGAAGGTCTATATTAGAGTGCCTCTCCATATTAATCTGGTTAAATGTAGATTAATTTAATCTTACTCTGCAGTATATGAACAGTGTTGATCCGGAGATTGTCATTGTGATCATGATCAAGACCGTAACAGAATTCTCCTGTTAGCATTGTGATCTGTATTTTTATATATTTATTTTAATATATTTTATATATCCCTACAGTCTCACTTGAAGGTCCATCTGTGTCCCAAATTTATCAGAAACACCTTGGAAGAAGGTTTTCCCTCCAACTCCATTTGTTTGTCTGGTGAGCAACAGTAACTAGAGGCGGTTCTTTCCAATAGGTCAGTTCTGAGTTATAACTCAACTGCTGGTTTGTAACCACTCACTTAAAACAGTTGGGTTAAAATGATCCAACAGATAACCCAGTGGTGGGTTGATATAGCACTGAACTGTTGTTGGGTTATTTTAACCCAGTGCATTGGGTAGTAAGTTTCCGTTAGACTACTTCAAATAATCATGTTGATTCAAGATATTATTTGTAATTCCTGATTGTCATTACACAAATGCATTGTGTACTATTAAAGTGATTTCATTGTGTCAAAGGTACCAACTTGATTTCTTAATGCTATTATTAATCAAAGGTGTTATGCAACTCTGTTGGGTAAACCTTACTGCCGTTGTTTATTTCTACATGCAAAATAAAAATTCTAAAAAATTGCATCTGGCATTGACAATAAAGACAAAAGCATGAGTTGGTACTTAAATTTTTTTTGTATTGAGTCAACTTTACAAATGGAGGATTGAGCACAGTTGTCATTAATTAATTCACAGAAGAATAAAAAAAAAAAAAAACTTTAAATGCTGCATCGGCAGCATATTCAAACAAAATACATAATATATTGTTAAATTGGATTAAGAATGGTAAGACATTTATAAACCTACTATTAACTGTTGTCATTGTCGATTAAGAATAGCAAAGATATTTGTAAAATATTAACTGTTACAGTACTTAAAAGCCATATACAAAATAGTAAACCAGAAACATAGTAAGGACATCAGTGGTTAATTCATAATTTTATAAAGCTACAAGAATACTTTTTGTGTGCAAAGAAAACAAAAATAACTTATTCAGCAATTCTCCTCCGAGTCACCTTCTGCCTCCATTTTGGGGAGTACCACAAGGCATGTATGCATGTGATCGAGATACTGGTGTGGTAGAACATGCATAAGCTGCACTTTGTTTACGAGCAGAGGAAAGCACACACATCGTCGTGGGACTCTCCATATACGGAAGAAATCAAAACATCTTAATTAGTGTTCTGAAAGATGAATGAAGGTTTTACAGGTTTGGAATGACATGAGGGTGAGTAATTAATGATAGAATTTAAATTTTTGGGTGAACTATCTGAACTCAACCACCCTCACCTGCTTAGGAACTAATCTTCAGACTCCACCCATTTTCTATCAGGAATCTGCATCTTTATTCCTAGCCACCGTTCCATTGTTCCCGTGTTTTCCTATGTTTCCAGTGTTTCCTTGTTTCCTAGTTTTGCTTTGCGTTTGTGTTTTGACCTTGGACTGTTTACCTATTTTTTTTGTTTCATGATCATTTGCTGCCTGCCCTGACCATTGCCTGTTATTTGGATTACTCTTTTGTCTTGTCCTGGATATTGGTGTTTTTTATTCAATCAAAAATTCTGTGTTTGAGAGTAAAACTAATTATTTTGTAATTAAAAAATAAGAGATCATAAAAAAAAAAACTTTTGTCTAAAATGCACACAAGTATGTTTGTTTTTCTAAGGCATGTATTTAAAAGCTACTTAAGTGTTCTAATTGATCTAAGGTCTAATCCTGGCATAATCTAAGCCCTGTCTGTGAAACCAGGTTTAAATCTCATTATACACTATTAAAAGTTTGGGATCTGTAAGATTTTTTTTACTGCATTTATTTGTAATATTGTGGAATATTATTACAATTTAAAAGAACTGTTTTCTATTGTAATATATTTTAAGATGTAATTTGCGATCAAAGATGAATATTCAGCATCGTTACTCCAGTCTTCAGTGTCACATGATTCAGCTTTGATCACAGGAATTAAATACATTTTACAATATATTCACATAATGGCTATTTACACTGTGCTTTAACCGGGTAAAGGCGTTCACACTTGTAGTTCAGAGCGGGGTTAGCACCGTTTTACCAGGGTTATGAAACCCTGCTCGTACTGGGGTTAGCACCGCTTTGTGCTGTTAACCCTGTATTCGGTCTACAAACTTGTACAGTGGAAAAGCGATGCAGTGTTAGATTGTTACAACTAGATGCTTAGCAACAGACAACCAATCACATAATCATATTTGCCTGCTTAGGACAGTCACAGGAAACACCACATGTTATATATAAGCAGTAAATTCAGTGTTTGAGAGGAACAATATCAAATGCTGACAGAAAATGTGACAATTTGAGTGAAGAAGAAAGAGTTTCATTCTTACCTTAATATTTTGAAATGTCCATTCAATTTAAATTCGGATGGTACAGTTGGAAAAATGAAGAAGCCAATGTGTGCTGCGTTTGTCCAATCAGTTACACTGGCAGCAGCAAATAAGAATGTTAACCCAGGGTTTAGGAATGTCTAATGTAAAACTAAGCTTATGAATACCCAGGGTTAATTGTTAACCCCAGATAAATTATGAGAAGTGTTCCGTTTACCGGGTTTTAAATTTATTTTAAAATAAATTACTGTATTTTGGATCAAATAAATGCAAAACTCTGATATTATGTACTCACCATCATGTCGTTCCAAACCCAGTAAGACCTTAGTTCATCTTTAGAACACAAATAAACATATTTTGGATGAAATCAGAGAGCTTTCTGACCCTCCATAGACAGCAAAGATACTACCATGGTCAAGGCACAGAAGGTAGTAAGTTAAACATCGTTAAAATAGTCCATGTGACATCAGGGTTTCAACCCATAATTTTATGAAGCTATGAGAATACTTTGTGTGCAAAGAAAACAAAATATACGACTTTATTCAACAATTCTTCTCCTCCGTATCACCCTAGTGCCATTTTTGAGAGTATCACGAGTGCTGAATACTTTATGTATGTGAGTGCTTTTATCTGCCCATAAACAATGCATGGGTAGTATTCTCATAGCTTCATAAAATTACAGTTGAAGCTCTGATGTCACATGGACTATTTTAACAATTTCTTTACTATATTTCTGTGCCTTGACTGTGGTAGTATCTTTGCTGTCTATGGAGGGTCAGAAAGCTCTCTGATTTCATCCAAAATATCTTAAATTGTGTTCTAAAACTGAATGAAGGTCTTTGGAATGACATGAGGGTGAGTAATTAATGAATAGTAATATACTGTACAACCATTGTGTCAGATCTTGTACCTGGGTGTTGCTGGGAATAATAAAGCCAGAACAGCTTTTGGGTTTTTCATGGGTGCAGTGGCAAAACATGGATGGCCATCAAGGTATGCTGAATGATGTAGAATGATTCTCACAAATAAAATAAAAAAGAAAAGCAAAGTCCATTTGCAACTGTATTTCCCATGTCTTCACGAGTTATGAGTCTATCATATTTAACAGTGGCGTTGCTGGGTGGGTTAAAACTTTTACATAAAATTTTAATGTAAAAAATGTATACATGTTTATTTGTTCAAGTACTAGAAATCCAACCATCCATTGATGAAAAGCAGTTCGCTGCTGGCTGTGGTAGTTTACTGCTTACCTTACATGTTCTTACCTTCTTGTTTCTAAATGACAGGATTCAGCTATATGTCTATTAAAGCCTTGCAATCACACTGTAACATTCAAATCTGTGTTTGCACTGCTGCTGACCAGAGAGAACGGTTCATGTATATGAAACTTCTTTACACAATCTTTTGTATCAATATTTCTGTTACAAACATACAAATAATTACAGAAATACAGGAATAAAGTTTATAGTTGGATATAAACACTGTTGTCTACAGTAGCGATCAAAATAGAATAAATAACCATTGTGAAAGTGACTTCACGCTTCTAATAATGATTGTATCGATAACAATGTAACGCCAGTAGGTGGAGACAAGTGACTTAAAACAGATTCATTCACTCAAAAAAAAAAAAGTTGATTCATTCAGGAATGAAACAAGTGAAGTCTTTATGAGCCAGTCATTGAATCATTTGTTCAACCTAATTTTTTTTTAACAGTTCTTTGAATATTGAATATATTTTATAGATAGACTCCAGCAATTTTAACTAGAAACTCTAGTAAATTAAATGTTATTTTGTTTAGTTGTCTGTTTTTTTTTTTTTTTTGAGAACTATGGTGGGAGAATAGTGATCTCTATTTTAAAAATAAAATTGTTGTTTTTCATGCTCATTTTATCCAGAATCACACAGTTCTAGTTGTTCATTTAACCACATGTAATGTAAACAAATAAATGACTTTAATTTCAGATAAAGCATCAAAAATGTTCAGTGAGGTTCAGCGTCCAGAATGTAAACATTTCTGAAGTATTCTACAAATACATTTATATTTATATGTGCTTAATAAAAATACCTAAGCCTATACCTAAAGTCTTCTAGATCGTAAAACTAATTTTGTGCTTAATGCACTTGATTAATTTAATAAATTAATTGATTTTAAATAATTGTGTGGAAGTAGTGCTGAAGTCCAATTAAATATTTGATTGTTAAAGTTGAACTATTGCAAGTATACTTCAGGTACACTTTAAATATATTTCATTTAAAGCCCAATATTATACAGAGATCAAAATGATGCCATTAAAAGCATTAAATTAATTTTGATGATACCTGCAGAAATCACAACACATATAATATATCAATAATCAAAACTGCTATTTTGACTGTTTTAGAACGAGCAGATCAAGGGGTGGAGAATGTAGACATTGCTTCGTTCACGCTTTACTGTCGAGGAAACTGACCGTGGCAGCTTTATTGCTGGCAAAGTGTGCATAACCAGAGGTATTTAAATACTGCAGGTTTCTACAGTAGACAATTTCAGCAGATTTGCTCCACTCTGTCAAAGCTTGCCCCATATGTAACAGCAGTCTGCAAGAGTGTTTTGAAAGACTCATAATCTACCATATGGACTACGGAAATGTTATGGTATTGGTGCAAGCACTAACAATTGGGTAACACACAGTGTGGTTTGGCATCGCTGTAGACAGCAGTGGTCCAATTTAATAACCATTATAAATTTCTCCCTTTCTGATACAAGCAGATGCCTGTGAGCTTGCCCAGTCATCCCTCTGCATTTTCTTTGGTACAGACAAGGTTTCTCCTGCTGCCCCATCTTCTGGTTGTGTGTCTTCAGAAGAAATAAAGAGATGAAATTAGAATTAATGTTTTAGTTTATGTATGCCCTTTTAAAATAGGAACTACAGTAGCATATTTACATCTGGATATCAAATAATGGACATTAAAAACATTAAAATGAACAGTATTACTCAGTGACTTTGTCGTCATATCCTATGACGAAGAGATCATGACACTCCTGTGGCTTTCTCTGCATGACTTTGATAAGATCATACATCTCAAGACCCTCAGCGCAGTTGTTGCAGCATTGGGATGCGTTTGTTGTAATATATAGAGCAAGAGCTCTGGCAAAACAAAAATAAAGACCAAAAAAAATAAAAGCTTTATATTTTAAAAGAAGGGCATTCAAAATTCCAAGCGCAGATATTACAAGTTATTTGTAAAATTAAAATTAATTCCTTAAATAACTACTATAATGTACTGAGTCTCTATATGTAACTCTGTGTCATGCACACCATCCCTTTTAATGTTACCAGTAACAAGGTATTCATAACACCACTCTTGCATAAACCTTGGTGCCGGTCCTCCTTGAGCAATGCTCACAGCAAATATTTCACCTGCAACTCTAGAGATATTTACTGTTTTACATATGTATAACAGCTCTTGGCACTAACATAGAGTGGTATATTTGTATAAATGTCTCACTTGTTTTTGTTCATGTAATAAAAATCAGTGAGGTTTAAAACGTAAATGAATATTATATACAAAAACAGACAAAACATTCTTCAAAATGCTTCTGCAGAACAAAGAAATGTTTGGAATAACCATGAGACTGAGTAAATGATTGAGAATGAATTGTGTGTATATGAAGCAAACCTAAAATCAAAGGTAAAACATACTTGAACAGCTCATTATCCAGATCATTAAGGGAGTACTTAGGCATTTTTCCTTGCTTAGCATCACCTTCAAAGAGACATTTTTCGATGCCAGCAACCATTGCTAAATCCACAAAAAGGATGAAATATCATTAGGCTAGAGAGAGTTATTGTAAAACAACACAGCTGTGATCATTGCAGATACAGTGCATTTTTAGAATAATGAAACTGTGGGAATATATTTACACATTTGTACATCTACTAAATGCATGCTTAAAAGCAAACTGCTCACTGGACAGAAATTCCTTCCTCAGTGCCCCAGTGATTTCCAAAGGATTGACCGGGCTTCCTGTTTTTGCCGTTTCCACAGCTTCAGACCTCTCTCTAGAATGTTATCTCGTGATACATACTTTGAATATTTTTGTAGTGTCTGTCTGTGCTGCTGCATGATGAATCACATCCTCCTCACTGTAAAACAAATAAAATTATATATATATATATACACACACACACACACACACACACACACATATAGATATATACATATATAGCTAAAAAAAAAAAGCTCAATTTTCAACATCATTACCCGTCTTCAAGGTCACAATATAGCACTATGTTGTTTTTTTGCTCAAGAAATATTTCTGACTATTATCAATGTTGACAACAGTTGTGCACAATTTTTTCTGGATTCTTTAATGAATAGAAAGGTTAAAAGAAAGGCATTTATCTGAAATTATTATTATTTTTTTGGAAATAAATTAAAGAATACTTTTATTCAGCAAGGATGCATTGAAGTGAAAAGACATACAGCCAAGTAAGGTGACCCATACTCAGAATTCATGCTCTGCTTTTAACCCATCAAAGTGCACACACACAGCATGAACACACACCCGGCACAGTGGGTATCATTTATGCTCGCGCCTGGAGCAGTTGGGGGTTGGTGCCTTGCTCAAGGACACCTCAGTCGGTGGTATTGAGGGGTGGAGAGGCTGTACATTCCTCCCCACTTACAATTCCTGCCGGCCGAGACTCGAACTCACAACCCTTGGATTATTAGTCCGACTCTATCCATTAGGCCACGACTTCACTGAATTAATTTGATCAAAGTGACATTTATAATGTTATAAATGATTTGTACTTCAGATAAATTATTTTTTCTATTCATCAAAGAATCCTGAAAAAAAAATATTAAAGTAAAGTTTTAAATTACAATTTAACATATATTCAAATAGAAAACTAGTTATGGTAATAATATTTCATATATATTTTTCAAATATATTTTTACTGTATATTTGATCAAATAAATGCAGTCGATGAGCAGAAGACACATCTTTTAAAAAACATAAAAAAACCCTTAATGTTTCCTAACTTTTGTGTGTGCGTGTATGCATATATATATATATATATATATATATATATATATATATAAACATAGTCAGATAGGTTAACATGAGATCTGATCCAAATCAGAAGCACGGTTGTTTTTCTGCCACTTCATCTAGACTATAAATAAATAAATTAATTAATTAATAAAAATAATAATAATGTATATACTTAGGTTGTAAACAAATATTTGTTTACTGAAACACATCAGCAAGAAATATTACACCCAGAGAAACACACAAGAACTTTTATGATTTTCTTATGAAGATTGTTTCAACACTGCCACATTTAACTTGGTCTCTGTATGCTGTTTAATTTGAGAGTGAATAAATCATTTTGGCCTGTTCATCATACAGTGATCATATGACTTCAGAGGGACAACACTTTTAGGGGTTTTAAGCTTTAATGTGAGTCACCATTACCTTTCTCCACAAAAGCTGGCATGCCGTTCTAATTGTGACACGGAAATGCTCTGGTACATATTGGGCACTGGGCCTCAAGTGCCTACACATTAAAGATAAAAAATGTATCCCAGGCAAATTTTGTAAAAGAACTGATAACTGACAATGTTCAATTTAGCTTTTGCTTGTGTACCTCCTGATGTTCATCAACAGATGATGTTTCTTCAAGATTAAGGCTTGGCCTTAAAGATGTTCCTCCTCTATCAAAACAAATCATCTTCCTGCAAACAGAAAAGAAAAATGTGATGTTCTACTGACAGAATTCAAGGCTGTTGGGAGTAGTCACAAATAAAAACACCCATAGAAGTCAGGGGCATATTGAGATGTGGAAGTTAGTTCATTAAAGGTCTTCAAAGCAAAGTCTCCATAAGGCTACAGTGGTACTGGCTGACAAGTCCTGAATATCAGTCCTTACTACTGAAGTAATACGGTTTGCAATTGTCAGCATTGTCAGTTTACAGGTCTTAAACATAGTAACCTAAAGCCTCATCACAACAGTTTTACCTCAGTTTCAGAGTTTTCTGAGTTTTGCTTGCTGTCACACTGGTCAACATGCAAAGCCAGTGTCTGAAGTGGCATCAGAGTCTTGTAGATTTTGCCGTGTCCTTTGGCATTCTGGCAAATTCAGGAGCATCTGGTGGCAGTGGTGTCATGTCAAGCTCATCTTGAAATGGCACAATGTACAGCAAGTTCTTCCCACCACCAGAAGCACTTTTGATCACTGATCCTGTATACCCCTCTGCCTCTAAAGGTATCACAGATATTCTTCTCCCTCCATTCCCACCTATTTAGCAAGTAATACAACACAACTGAAATAGAGAATAACTCTACAGAATTTTTTCAGATTATAGCATTAATATTTTCTGTACTGAACAGACTAATTCATATCACTAAATGTTAAAGGGTTAGTTTACCCCAGAATGAAAATTTTGTCATTAACTACTCACCCTCATGTTGTTCCAAACTCTTAAGACTTCTGTTCATCTTCAGAACACAAATAAACATCTTTTTGATGAAACCTGAAAATGTCTGTCCTTTCATACACTGCCTTTGCAACTACCACTTTTATGATTTAGAAAGTTTTAAAGAGATATAAACAATGATCAACAAACATAAGAAGCTCAAATGAGCGTGAATGACACACAAAAACAAACTTCTTCCGGAACTCAAACATGCTGAATAACAGGAGAATGAACTTCTGGAAGAGGTTTGTTCTCGTATGTCATTCACGTTCAGTTCAGTATCTATTTATGTTTGCTGATCAAGGTTTATATATCGAGTAAAAGCCTAAATTCAATCTGTTCATCATATACAGTGATTTGGACTAAACGCTTGGTTCATATGGATTATTTTTATGATCTCTTTATGAACTTTCTGAAGCGTCAAAGTGGTAGCTGCAAAGGCAGTCAATCTCGTTTCACCAAAAATATCTTCCTTTGTGTCCGAAGATGAAGGAAAATCTTACTGGTTTGACGACATGTAATTAATGACAGAATTTTCATTTTGGTGAAGTAAGCCTTTAATATAAAATGATGATAAATGATTAAAAGCACACCTGCAGCTTTGAAAAGAAGCCACCTGTCTTCGAATCACCTATCTTTGAGTAAGTTTCCCACAGTAAACTTGATAACTGCAACAAAGTTAAAGAAAAATCCTTAAAGACTGGACGCAAACAAATACCGCTATTTAGAATGTGTTTGCTTAAGATTGGACTCTTCAGATGTTAAGTGTGAGCTTTTTACGTTTATGTTGAAATTTTATGAGTTTAATTTTTTACAAGAGATGCAACAATTGCAATTTTCTTGGTCAATTCTGATTTCAGATTTGTGACCTGCCAATACCGATTTTTGCAGATTCCGATTTTCTTTCTAAAACTATAATTAGCAGCATATAACTTACAAACAAAAAAATTCACACTAAGCATGGCGTGCTCAGAATTTGTAGACTGACCGACCAGTCACCTGTCTGGGCCGATCATGCGGAAAACCTTCCGGTCCCTGGCTGGTCGATCGGTGCATCTCTAGTTTTTACATTTTTCATAATCTGTCTGTAAATGTTTGTATCCCCAGGATACGTCACCTTCTAGTTCTATACATTAACTTCACTATTGGGACTCTGGAAGCTAGTAGTTGACTAATCAAATCTATTCAGTGGTATCACCAACCATGGACTAAGCTAACGTTACATATTTAGGTGGGAGAGTATGAGAAGAGAATAATTAAATTCACTTGTCACTGAGTTTAAGATGTTAAATTAGTTATCTTACCCGGTAAACGCGGTTGCTGGCCATTGCTGCTAGCAGCTCGCTCTTCTGTCAGACTGGCGCAGTGGCAGGAAAGCGTAGTGAGGCGTGGTCAATCTGCATTGTGATCTGTATTTTTATATATTTATTTTAATATCTGTTATATATCCCTCCATGGCATATTTAAGTCCCACTTGAAGGTCCATCTGTGTCCCAAATTTATCAGAAACACCTTGGAAGGTTTTCCCTCCAACTGCAACAGTAACTAAGGGGGTTCTTTCCAATAGGTCAGTTCTGAGTTATAACTCAACTGCTGGTTTGTAACCACTCACTTAACACAGTTGGTTAAAATTATCCAACAGATGGTGGGTTGATATAGCACTGAACTGTTGTTGGGTTATTTTAACCCAGTGCATTGGGTAGTAAGTTTTACCCAGTAAACTGGGTTATAAAATAACAATTTGTTGGGTAACTTGGCCAAAATGTTGCTTTAACCATTCTGGTATGTATTATTATTATTATTATGTAAATAATTATGTACAGCGATACAAATATATTGAAAATACTTTATTTCCATTATAATTCAAGTTGCAAACACTTCTCTTAAATTAAGTTATTGGTTGCAATTGTGTTATTACTTCCTTACCGCATTAGGTTACTTGGGTTTTGTTTTTGTTTGTTTTACAGGAATCACAAATACATAAACAAACAAAAGCCTAGTACAAAACTAGTACACACAATGCAATTCTAAACTCTGTAAATTGGTGGCAGTTTGTTGATGGAGCTGAATATAGAGTATTGAGTGCTGTAGAAACTGCAGCAGAAGGTTAGGTTACTCAATGTCTGTATCAACTGCTTCTAAAAGCGGTCTTGCTTCAGTGTCATTTCTCCCACAGTAATGAAGGCTTGATTTTGTTCCCAAAACTGCAGGACATGAGGTAACTCTTCCTCCAAATACTCTGCAACCTTTTAGCCATGCGTGCCATTTTTAATTTTTATGGTTAACCACTGTGCCAACATGAATTAATTCTCACACTTTAATAGTATTTATAACTCCTAACAGGCTGTGTGACTATGATAAATTATTACCTCAAAATGTATGTCAGTATGTAGTTTTCCCTATTTGCTCACATGCCAGCTTATCCTTCTGTGTGCAACTGTTGGCACGCGTGCGTAGGGTTGCCGACCCTGACCTATAGGATGCATAAGCAATGGTTACAGCCAGCGAGTACAAAAGTGTTATGACCATCCATTTCACATTTGCCTTATCTTTCCATCCTTCATAAAAGCATTATCCCAAAGCCCCCTCCCCAAAAAAAAACACAAATACACCAATAAAGAATACCTTTTATTTTACTTCTGACTTATAGTAGATGTCAAATAGGTATGATTTATGCATTCAGTACTCACTGGAGAGTAGACTGGAGGATTGTGGCAATAACATGCATGTTGGCACTGTACTCTGTGAGAGTAAAAGAAAAATTAAGCAGAATACCACTTGCCATTCAAATATGAAATGAAGAAACTCTCTAAAAGTCTCAAACTACAGCTGATATAAAATAATGTGAACAAGATTTATAAATGTGCTCAAACCTCTTCATAGACGAGTTTCACGCAGGCATTTCCAATCTGCAAGAGAAACAACCAAAATAACTAGCACACACACAAAAGTCTGAGCTCTTTAAACAAAGAGAACAAAAAGCATAACGTTACATGCGAATGTTACTACTTACATCTACCTGACCGTCAATAAGTACATTACAACATATTAAAATTAATTGACATTAGCTAATCATTTAACTTTAAATGTTGCAACGTTGCACGATTGATGAACAACAATAATAACTAGCGATTATTTAACATGCCTTTAATTCGTGTAATAAATGTACACTGTACTGTCCCCCTGCTGGACACATCAGGAACTACAGGGGTAGATCTGCTCCAGGACTGCAGCCTCCTCGTGCAGAGCTCAGCGGGTGGAAACACATCAGCACATTCGGCACATTCGCGATAGAAAGAGGAGCTTTCACGGTATGGTATTACAACTGTGAAATTACAAACACAAAATACACATTCTGAGACATGAACTGAAATTAACTGTGAATTGTATTAATATTAAATCGTCCTCTTTTTCACCTCAAAGTTTTGGGAAGCTGTGCCTCCCCCCTCCCCCACAGGCACCTCTGTTCCCTGTACAGGAAAGCACGACTCATAAAACTTCTTCCTGCTGGTATTATTTGAGCAACATGGAAAGAAATGCCTGAACGATGAACCCTCAAAATACAGGTATCACATACTCTCTTAATGTTTGTGATATGAAACTTAATTATGAGGTGCAACATTAAATAATGACTTTAGTTCATTTATGAATGTTATAGCTGTAACATTTTCACTTTCATCTTCTGTCCCAGAACAGCAAAAAAAAAAAAAAAAAAAAACTTTCAGTGTTTAAAAGCAGGATTATTGTCTCTTGTGAAGGGTTTTGGTTTAATAACAGCTGCATAAATTCTGCCGTGGAGATAAAAGTGTTTCAACATTTCACAGCATTCTTTCAATCATTTGGATAATTGAGTTCAATCTGTTTTCAGTAATCCAGAGAGTGTCATATTTCTGTCACATGAGTGATTATCAGAGTGTGTTTGTTTAGTGATTCACAGCAACAGCTTCATGATTCAAGCTACCGAAGTTAAACAGAAAACTGAAGCGACAAACAGCAGGCACAAGAGCTACAGAACAGTGATGAATGAATGAACAGAGACTGTGTTACTGTTTGAAAATCACTGACATCTCTTACAGGGCGATAAACAGAGACTGTGTTACTGTTTGAAAATCACTGACATCTCTTACAGGACGATAAACAGAGACTGTGTTACTGTTTAAAATCACTAACATCTCTTACAGGACGATAAACAGACACATCAAGAGTCAGAGAAGATCATCAGAACAGAATATCAACATGTCAACCTCAGAAAGCACAGGTAAAAATCACAGTCACATCGTTTAAAATGATTCTAAAAGAACATCTTCATTCAATTCTGTCAATAAAATTTACATTCCTTGAAGCACATTTATTTCGTCCAGAGGCAATATACATCATATCTAAGGAAATCCATTTATTTTTGCGTATTTGGTGAATATAATCAAAATTATTTTCATCTCCTCAACAAACTCCAAACACATTTATTCTGATGAGACTTCTAAGCATCTCAGACTTTCACTTAGACCAGTTCTGCAGTTTTAATAATTTGTTCAGAGATGTTTTCTGTTGGGTGATGAAGTTCTTTTGTTCATACAGTGATTGTCGTCCACAATCCTCCTTGTAGGAGAACGGAGCCATGAACTACCTCCTCTGTGTGAGTCTTTATACATGAATGTATGTGTCAAAATGATGGGCAATTTATCCCCATCAAAACACAAGTGATTAAATGTATCTTCTGCTGCTGGATTCTGGTCATTTTCATCTGTGATGCTGGATTAGAGTAAAGATCCTGGCATCATAACATGTTACATATCACATGTGTTACTGTATGATGTGAGGATTGTAACACTGAATGTCTGATTTGACTCTTTGCAGTGAGGATTGTTCTTCTGGGTTCGAGTGTGTCAGAAAACAGTCTGGTGGGGAACTTCATCTTAGGGCGAGCAGCGTTTGACTGTGAAGCTCCTCCAGATGTTGTAGAGAGAGTCAGAGGAAGACTGAAGGACAGAGCGTGATGGTCATCAACAGTCCTCAGCTGCTCCAGAGGAACATCTCAGATCATCAGATCACACAGACAGAGAGAGGTGTGTGCATCTGTCTGATCCAGGACCTCATGTGATCGTTCTGCTCCTCAAACATGAGCGTGTTCAGCAGAAGATCAGGAGGCGTGTGGAGAAGGTGCTGCTCTCTTTCTCGAGCAGGTTTATCAACACACCATGGTGCTCACAACACAAGAGCCCACAGAAACCAGTGACATCCTACAGAACATCATTCAGAAATGTGCAAACAGACACTTCATTCTTCAGAGGAGCAGCTCTCCTGATGATCTCCTGCAGATGTTTGAGGACATTGTGAAGATGAATGATGGCTGACACCTGGATTGTGCTGAAGGTTCACAGTATTTCACAATGGATGATATTGTGTGATGATATTTGATGTTTATTTAGATACATTAGCGTTTTTTATTTTCTTCTGTTCTCAGTTTCAGAATGTGTGAAGCTGAATCTAGTTGTGTGTGGGAGTGATGGGACATTGAAATCCTTCATATCAGATCTGATCCTGCAGCACACAGACAGAAGATCAGCGTGGAGCTTCGTGTAATAGAGCTTCCAGCTCTCTCGTCTCTCAGAGGAGGAAGTGATCGTCAGACTCTCCACTGTGTATCTCGCTGTGATCCTGGAGTTCATGTGTTCATCCTCATCATCCCTGATGCTCCACTAACTGATGAAGACAGATCAGAAATAGAAAGAGATCCAGAGGATCTTCAGCTCAAGAATCAACAAACACATCATGATCCTCATAAAGCAGGATTCAGAGCATCAGACAGCAGAACTAAATGAAGAAACACAGTCTGTCATCAGAGATTTGGAGGCGACATCATTTCATCGACCTGAACACACGCGTGTCTGTGTTGATGGAGAGCATTGAGCAGATGCTGGAGGAAAACAGAGGAGAGATTTTCTCCACAGAGACATTTCTGGATGCAGATACTGAAATTTGAAGAGATGAAGAAGAAAATTCAGTCACTAGAGACACATGTACTGTCACAAGGTAATGAGCAAACATCAGTTTGGGTCTTGAACTACAGAGCATGTTTCGAAATAGATTTTTATTACAGTAGAGTTTGATTCTATATTAGAGCTTTATACATTTGTATTTTAAACAAAAGAATTCAACATTCTAAAGTTCGAAAATTCAAAACTCAATTTAAAAATTCAAAGCTTCAGTGTTCCACAGGAAATTAAGATTATTACAAAAGTCAATCTGATAATTTTGGCCTATCACTGAAGTGAAGTGTTCAGTGAATCTTAGTAATTTTACAGTCTGAATCATTTGTGTTTAAAAATAAATCTATGAAATGCTTCAAAATAATTCAGCTTCAAAAGTAAAAAAGTAAAAATGTTTCCTGATCCATATTAAACATGCGCTCATAGTGAAACTCATTTGTTGTGTTGCATATTTCCTCTAAAATATTTGCACTAAAATGGTAAAATATAAAAGGCACACCGATATGTCTCTTCTGATAGAGTGGCATGTAAATCTGACTTCCTACATAAATAGCAAGCAGATAGCAGACCTTTTTATGTTACAGAATCAAATTTTGTCCCGAAAAAGAACTTTTAGGCTTTAAAACTGATGCATTTCCTCTGTTACAGGTTCAACAGACAGAGAAGATGATCTGAGGATTGTGCTGCTGGGAAAAACTGGAGTCGGAAAAGTGCAACTGGAAACACCATCTTAGGAAGAAAAGCATTTAAAGCAGAAACATCTCAAGAGTCGATTACTAAAGAGTGTCAGAGAGAAACAAATGAAATCAACGGCAGACACATTACTGTGATCGACACTCCAGGACTGTTTGATACTGAACTCAGTATTGAAGAAACCCAGAGAGAAATCACTAACTGCATCTCCATGATCCTGCCTGGACCACATGTGTTCATCATGTGCTCAATTTAGGACAACAATTCACTCAAGAAGATGCAGCAGCTGTGGAGATCATCCAGGAGAAGTTTGGAGAGAAATCTTTAATGTTCACCATGGTGCTCTTTACCAGAGGAGACGATCTGGAGAACAAAACCATTGAAGAGTTTCTGGGAAAACCTGGATCTGCTCTGAATCAGCTGATTGAAGGCAGTGGAAACAGATGATCATGTGTTCAAAATGAGACTGGAGACCAACACAGGTGACTGGACCACTGCAGAAGATAGACAACATGCTGAAAGAGAACGAGAGAGTTACACTCATGTAAGATGTTCAAGAGATGGAGAGACAATTACAAGAACAACAGAAGAGAACATACCTGATGGAGAATAGTGGAGCTAACTGAACAGAGAAAAAGAAGAACTGATGAACAATCAACATAGAAGAGATGGAGAGAATGCAAGAAGATGACTGGAGAAAGAAAGACAGAATCATGACAAAGAGAGAGAAAAGAATCAGAAGAAGAATTTAAAGAAAGAGAAGAACAATATAGAAGAGAGATTAAAGAAAGAGAGAACAAGACAGAAAGATACAAGAGGAGATGAAGAGAGAACTAGGAGAATGGGAAAACAGAAACAACAGGAAAGACAAAGAAGAGAGAAAGAAGAATGAGGAGAAATGGAGCGAAGAAAGAACAGGAAATTGGGATGAAATAAAATGTACATTAAACAGAAAAGAGAAAGAAGTCAGAGAGAGAAAGAAGATCTCAGTCTCAGACATGAAGAAGAGAGAGAGAGAAGATGAAGAATGATGATGGAGAAAGAAAGAATCTGATAATGACAAAGAAGAGAAAGAGAAGAGAAGAAGAGTCTTAGAGAAGAAGAACAATATAAAAGAGAGATTAGAAGAACAGAGGAACAAGACAAGAAAAGATACTAGAGGAGATGAAGAGAGAACTAGTGGAATGGGAGAAACAGAAACAACAGGAACGATAAAGAAGAGAAGAAGAGGAGAAAAGAAAAGACGAAGATTCTTTGAACTTTATACAGAAACTCCTGAGACTCAGCACAAAACCAGTAAGTCAAAACAATAACCAAACAATTTTGAAATTATTTAGCAAAAAAATACATTTTGGGGTGTAAACAATGCTTTTATTGCACCTATAGTTTTTTCAGCAGTTTATGTGGTTGAAAGAATAATTAAGGATTATTGCTTCTATAGTACACATCATAATACACATCATACATAATTCACTCATATGTACCTGATTTAGAGCTGAGTTTCTGATCATTTGGTAAAGCATGAAGGGTCACCATTTGTCCTTTATGAGCTTTGCATCTGAAAAAAATAGCACATGCGTCATCATGAAAATTGTGAAAAATATAGCAGCTAAATATCGGCAGAAAAATATACCTTGATAACCTGGCTTCTCTTGCTTTGCAACATAGTTGACAAGATGGGTGTAACAATATAAACTCCATAATTACTGGGAAGAGAGGCGGGAACCGCGAACACTCAAATAAAACTTTAATAACCAAAATAAACATAAAACAGCGTGACAGCCCCTCACGGTCGACTGCGCGCACAAACAAAACCAAACCACAAAATAAAGCCCAGGCCTGGTCCTCTCTGTCCTTCACTGTGCGCTCCTCTTTGTATCCTCCGATCTCCTCCAGTGGGACTCGAGACCGGTGAGTGGAGCAGGTGTCGCTCATTTCCAAATCACTCCACCGGCCTAGCTCGTTCCCACGGCTCTCCCGCCACTCGTCACATACCCCATCGCCTGCGAGGCGGGGTACCACGACGCTACCTCTCCCACCCCTTCCCTCGGGGGACCGCTCCACGGTGGCTGGGGACCTGGGGGAAGGACAGACAGGCGAGGCGAGAGAAAAGGAGATGGAAGGATGAGGAGCGACAGAGAGCAGAGAGGGACCTGAGAATGTCATCTTTGTTTTGTTACGTCCCAGGACCTTGCTAAGTGGGAGTGTCTCTTTTGTGTATGTGCCTTGTTTATTTTTGTTTTCTCTCCCTTCTCTCAAACGCTGATAAGGACTAACAGGTGGAGTTCAATTGGTTGGTAATTCTGCTGATGACTGCACTATCCTATTGGCCCTACTAGAGGAAATGTTTGGAGTTAAAAGGCAGAGCTGAGATGTCTGGAGTGTGGAGACTTGGAGCAAGAGTACCTTCTGCTGACTTTTCTTGTGTTTGGGGTTGAATTGTTGATAGAAATGTGTTAAAGGATTTCTTTTAGTCCTCTTGTGGGAGGACTCAGCTCAACCAAATGTGAGTTTTATTAAGACCAAGATTTATTTTGTTTCTTTTTTTCTTTTTGGGGAGGCCGTAGGGAGGTGTTTGACATTTATTTTGTTTATACTTTTGTTCTGTTTAAGATCAGCAAGGGAGTTAGTGTAATCTTCTGTACCCCTTTGTAATTTGGTTAGGTTAGGTAGGTTGCTTTTGGAGAGTTAAGTATGTTTTTATGTTGGCCTTGTGTCACGTGCTTCTGTCTGTGTCTCCCTGGGTGGCCACTAGAGGTCTCACTTCCCCTGATTTCTACCCCCTTCTCGAACTACATTTCCCACTAACCTTATCTGTTCATCACTGTTCATTGTGTTCAGCTGTCACCACTTACCTTGTTTGCACCATGTTATAATACCCTGGTTGTTTGACTTTGTCATTGTTTTACGGGGTCCTTTGTTGAAGATGTCACCATCTTTTCCTGTGTTCCCTGGTGGATATTCAGCTTTCCATGATTTTGGACTGTTTATGTTTGGTTTTACCCTAGCCTGGGACGTTTATGAGTTTGGATTTTGCCTTAATACAAACATACCTGATTTGGATCTACCTGTTGTGCGATTGTGCAGAAGGACTCATCAAACCTAGATCCAGCAGTATGTTTTGAGTTTCTCCCCTGCCTTGAGCGGAGAGAAGGAGTTGGTTCGAGGGAACCCGCCAGTGTTTTAGTGGGACCCGGGGAGGTGCAGAGGAGTGGTGGTCATTGAGGAGGTCCGAGCAGCTCCTCCACTATGTGGCCCCACTAGACCCTGGGTGCTCCGTGAGGGGCCTGGTGGAACTGCCCGTCTCTTCCATCCGGGACATAGACAAGGGGAGAGAAGCTTTACAGCTGTGGTTCTGAGAGCCGTTCACGTCTCTGTCCGAGCCTGTGTCTTCGGACAAGCGGCCCTTGAAAAACATTCTTTGGACTGATTTTCTGCTGCCATCCAAGATCCTAGAGATTCCAACAGTGGTTCATGTACGGCTGCTGAGCCAGACCCAGTCCAGGATGAGTATGGCAGAGCGCCACAGCACCAAGATGGCGCCAGCCCATGCCACAGCAAGATGGCAGCCAGCGCCACAGCCACAAGATGGCATGCCAAGCGCCACAGCACAAGATGGCTTCAGCTTCCCAGCGCCACGCCAAGATGGCTGGAGACAGTGTTAAGTTACTTTTCCAGGACTGTGCAGATCCCAGAGTTTCCCAGAGTGTTCACATCACGGTCGCTGAGCCAGCCCACGCCCAAGATGGCCACCAGTTCAGCACCACAGCACAGATGGCGCCAGTCCAGCCCACAGCACAAGATGCCCACCAGCCCAGCACCACAGCATGAGATGCCGCCAGCCCAGCACCACTGCACAAGATGGTCGAATCTACACCTGTGTTGGCAGACAAGATGGGTTGACTCAGCGCCTGAGTCTTCCGTCAATGAGCCACAGCCGCGCCATCATAGAGGCCGCGGAGGAGGAGCAGGCGTCAGCCGTTCCTCAAAGCCAGAGGCGTTCCCAGAGAGCTGCCGTCCAGGAGGCGTTCAGCAGTGCCGCCGTCAGGAGGGCCGTTCCGAGCAGGCCGCTGCCGTCAGGAGGAGCGTCTCAGAGGCAGCAGAGGCCGCTCCGTCCCAGGAGGGGCGTTCCCGAGCAGGCCGCTGCCGTCCAGGAGGGCGTTCCAGAGCAGTCGTAGGCTTGACGTCAAGGCTGCCAGGGAGTCAGGGCGGTGCCGACGGGTTCGAGGCTGTGTCGTCCAGGTGGAAGTGCTCAAGCGTTCCAGCGGTGCCAGGCGTGCTGATGTGCGTACCGATGCGGCGGTGCCCGATGCAGTGCGGCAGGGTTGCCGATGTCGAGCGGTGCCAGCGGTGCCTGATCCGGTGCAGTGCGATGCGAGTTCCACGATGCAGATGCCGCGTGCCGACGAGGCAGGCAGTTCGATTCCCGATGGCGGTGCATACCGTGCCGAGGCTGAGCGGTGTCCTCGAGTCAGCGTCGATGCCGAGGCGTGACCCAGCGGTCGGATGGCCATGATGCCAGGGTGCCCGATCGGTCACGGTGCCGATGCGAGCGGTGCCGATGGCGGTCCATGCAGCGGTGCCGAGCGTGCGCGGCGCAGCGGTGCCTGGGCGGTGCGCCTGCAATCAGGTCCGAGCGATGCGTCGGTTCCGAGCGGGTCAATACCGATCCGGTGCCGAGCGGGTCGAGGCCTCCAGTGCGGCCCGGTGCCATGCACGGTAGCCAAGGCGGTTCCAGTCGAAGGGTCCGATCTCCGAGGCGTGCTCTCAAGCCGGTGGACGTCCTGGCCGGTTGCCGACTGCCGGTCCGGTGCCCCAATCGGTCCACTGTGCCCGATGACGTGCCGGATTCCACTGACAGGGTTCCCGGACTTCGTCACGGTGGGTTCCGAGCCGTTCCACTGATGGCTGGCGGTGCCCGGCTCCCTGGTCCCTCAGCAGTTCCCCTGATTGATCAACCGGAGGCGGACACGTGCTCCAGGCAGATGCCGATGTCTGTGCCGGTCGGGCAGTGCCCTAGGTCTCTCCAGCTGGTGCACGAGGCGGTTCCGATCATCTGTTGCCTCACGTCATGAGTTCGCGTCCCATCGGCGTCTGAATCTAAGTTTTGCTGGTCATTGGTACCTGACTGCCTGGAGGCCATGTCCCCTGATCTTCCGGTCCCAGGCCTGAGCCACTGATGTCTGTCCCTGCGCTGTCCCCTGTTGTTCGCTGTCCGAGACTTATGGTTCCGATTGCTATACTACGCGTTCCGGTCACCTGTCGTTACAGCCGTCAGGCACCTTCCTTTCACCCGTCCAGAACACCTTCCGTCTCCTTGGGTCCATGAGTTTCACTTCTTTTCTCATCTGGGCACGGTAAGGCGCTCCTTCTAGGACTGTCTAAGTGGCTTTCCTCCCTGCGACGTGACTTAAGATGGTCTGATTCCCTGCCGTGGCCCCACTGAACTACCATGTCCTCTATGGTTCACACTGTTTCAGTTGTGTTCACGCTGTGGCCCTAACCTGTTGCACCTGTGTTAATCCGTATCTGATTTTTGTCATCTTGCTGCCTGTGAGGAAGCCCATTCCCGTCCCTGTTCTTCACGGTTTTTGCTGGTGCATCCCTCCTGTTTCTCTACCTCCTGGCTTTTTTGATTTGTTTTTTTGATCTACTCTGGAAGCTGCTCCTTAGAGGGGCCACTAATGTCACAGTGTCTGTTCACCAGGTTCTCCTGGATTTGGCCACTCAGAGTCTCACTTCCGCCTGAAGTTATCACCCCTTCTGAACTTCACATTTCACCACTCAGCCTTATCTTTTCATCCCTTATCTGTTACATTGTGTTCAGCTGTCACCACTTACCTTGTTTGCACCTGTCTAAAATACCCTGGTTGTTTCTGTCATTTTACGGAGTCCTTGTTGAATGTCACCCTCGTTTTCCTGGTTCCCTGGTGGATATTCGTGTTTCATGTTTTGGACTGTTTATGTTTGGTTTTGACCCCTGCCTGGACTGTTTATGAGTTTGGATTGCCCTAATAAAACATACTGCATTTGGATCTACCTGTCTGTGTAGCTCGGACACCTTGACCCCTCCTAAAATTCTGTATGCTTCCTTGTGTTCAATCAGTTTTATTCTGTTTTGCATCGATCATGCTATTATGTTTGAGTCAGTAAAGCTCCCTCCATTTCTCCACCACTTTCTTTATCACTCCTTCCATCCCTAGGACAGTGCTTCCCAAACCTGTCCTGGAGGACCCTCCCTGCATGTTTTGTATGTCTCCCTAATCAGACACACCCAATTTAGTTCTTGCAGTCTCTACTTACGAGCTGATGAGTGGAATCAGGTGTGTTAGATAAGGGAGGCGTAAAAGGTGCAGGGAGAAGCTCCAGACAGGTTTACAGACTGAAGGGTATGTAATAAATTGTGTGCTTCAGTCCAGCTTGTTTGTTTTGCTGCTTTCTTTTGGTGGAGGAGAAGACATTGATTATGGATTTAGATTCAATTTCATTTACTCTTTTGTCGTACTGTTGAGGTATTTAACAAGTGCCCTAAGATGACTTGTTACGAGAGGCTGACTTTTTAATATTTCAGTATCCAGGGATGCATCTTAATGTATTATTAAGACTGAATTGCAAAAGGTTTTGGTAGATCAAGGAATTATACCTGATGAGACTTGGAAGGGGTGGGAGTGGAGACAAGACCCCTGTTATTGGGAGTTCAGATGTAAAGTCACTCCCTGTTCCTGAGATGAAACCAGGTGGGCTTCCATTGCCAGTTAAATTGAAAGAATTATATCTACTGGTTAAAAGCAGGAATGTGATAATCAGATGTTGCTATTGGGAGCTTGATTAGAGATTGATTGTGAATGAGAGCATAGGTCGGTTGCTCCACAGATCTTGTCTGATAATGTTCCAGTGACCCTTGCCTGGGAGGTCTCCGGCAACATCTATCTGCTCCAGCTGCTTCGACTCCTGGTGATGTAGCAGGGGAAGGAGATGTTGATGTTAGCAGGTATATTTTGTGAAACAAAAGTAGATTCCTGTTTCACTACATTTGAAGCGTGTAGCTGTGAAACTTATGTGCCAAAAGATATGTGGACTTTACTCCTACAATGTAATTTGGAGGGTAAAGCCCAGTAACTTGCTCTTCCTTGCCTATTGAACAGTCATTAGATTATTACGTTGTTAAAACTGCCATGCTTGAGCTTATGAATTGGTAGCTAAGGTATATCGGCAGAAGTTTGGGCTATGTGAAAGCAGCCTAACAAATTTTTGTAGAATTTGCCAGAGAGAAGTGTAATCTCATTGCTGAATGGTGTTCTAGTAAAGTGTCCACATTTGAACAACTTTCAGAGTTAATTCTGGTGGAGGATTTTAAAGTTGTTTGCGGAGAATATTGTTGTGCACATAAAGCGAAAAAAGGTGATTAAGCTATCTGATGCTGCTGCTATCATGCATGAATTTGTTCTAACGCACAGAAGTGTTTTCCTTCTGTGCCCGAGTAGAAACCGATCTCCGCTGATGATACCATTACTGATTCGGTTGTCAGGGCATCCAAAATCAGAGAGTTTCCACAAGCCTGATTCAAAGCGTATGGGTGACAAGCGTGTATGTTTTATTGCCTTGACTCAGGGCATTAATTTCGAATGCAGGTCTTGGAAGCAGAAAACTTAATCTACGAAAGCTAAAAGTGTTGCTTTTGTCAACCCTTCTGAGAATAGTGATAGGTAGGGCTGCACGATATGAGGAAAAGCTGCGATGTGCGATAATTGTTTAATATTGCGATAAATATTCAAATGTGAATGTTAGCTATACTGTTCCCATGTCTTAGTGTTTTAATAGGTTCTTTCTAACATAGAACCTAAACAATGAATAGCCTATTCCCACTGAATAAAGAAATCAAATAGATAATTTTTGACATGCTTTTATTGAACAAATTGACATAAATGAGGAATTATAACTATAAGAAATTAAGGTCCTTTTCTCCTGCTCCTTTTAAATATTTCCTTGTAAACTCAACAAAAACTCTCTCTTTGAATAATACAAATGTGGGAAAATAACCTTTATAATTAAATAAATAAATAAAAATTAAAATGGCCATTTAAAATAACTGTAATGGATCTCACTACTACAATCCTTAAGGGCTCATAAAACCAGCAAAAAATATCTGCCCCTTAGGACAAGTGTCTGCCTTGGTTATCTCTATAGGGCAAGTTCTTGGCTAAGAAAACCAGCATGTTAACTTAGTTAGGTTTCAAACATGTATGTAGACATGTTACCACATTCCCTGAAATGCTGAAGAGCCTCTCTGAGGGAGAACTAGTGCATGTATACAAAGATACTTCCAAGCAAGTTTGGTCAGCTTAGGTAGGTGACCTGGTGGAGTTCCACCAGGCCAAAGGGTCTGCTTCACTGTGAATGATGGGGAGAACAAGTAGCTGTTAAGTTCAGCTTCAACAGCTTGCTCCAGATGCATGAAAGATGCTGTTGGAGTGGGGCTTGGATTTGTTTTGAGCAAACTGCCCAATGATCGCTTTGTCTTTTTTTTGCTGGGTGGCTCCATGGTCTGGGCCTCTGTGTTCTCAGAAGGTGTCCCTTCCTTCTGTGCTGAGTCTTTCATTTCTGTCTTCACATTTTGCACAGCCCAACAGCACGGTCAATGCGGCTGTCATCCTTAACAGCATTTCCTGGAAAGAAGATAAGAAATAAATTGTTACAAACTATTCAAACTACCAGTAATCATTGTAGCCAATTATTTAATTATTATTGAATTATTTATAATTAATAATAATTTAACTAAATTAAATTAAATTTAATAATAATTAGATAAATGCTGACCATGCAGTGGGGAAATACAACTTAAATTAATATTCTTAACTCTACAAGTGCTCAGTGTTTGCTATTGTTTATTTCAACTTAATAATATTCAGTCAGTTGCCTACATGACATCACATGCTTTTCCCTGCTGAGAACTCAATCTTTGTCAACACAGTGCAATTGACAAAAATTAAATTATGCAATGAAAAGGCAAGCATAATCATCTTATGACTAATATGGTCTGTTGTTGGGTAATAAAATAATACTTGCAATAGCCTACAATAGTACCATTTATTACATGGCTTGGTTGAATTCTAATGTAGAATGCGGTCTGTTATTTCTTGATAACAGCCGCTGCTAGAAATATACTACACACCGTTGCCATGAAAAACATAGTGTTGCCATGGGCACACAGGTTTCTAACCGTAGAGCGGAGCATACTATTTTCTTTAGTGGAAGCAATACAATCATTTTTAAATCAATATACTCCTTTTTAAATCAATATTTTGTGTCAAATTATTTATTTGGAAGGTAGCCATGTAATAAGCAGGATAATGTAGAAGCGGCGTTGTGGAATCTGGTATCTTGGTCCAATTTGGTTATCAGGCTCACAAAACCGTCTTTAGTCACTATGTTTATAGGCATCATGTCCTTCGCCAAATAATGATTTATGGCGCTGTGATTTCTCTGTGGCGTTTAGATGTTGTGTCATAAGGAATCACACTCGCAAAACTCTGAGAAATTGACTGTTGTTGTAGTGATGGCACAGTTTTAGATTTGCTACTCGGACGTTTATGGTTTTGTTGTTTGGCTAGGTTTTGAATTGTTGTGTAGGTCTTTATGATTGTATTGCAGGTGGTGATGGGAGATTGGTCGTGTTTCCTCTTGAAGTTGCCACCACTGTTCGGCATTTTTTACACAGTACCTGTGTTTGTAAGCATCATCTCTCCTAAATCCAAAATAATTCCATATAGCTGAAGTGCTGTTCTTTTTCACCACAAGGTCTTCGTCCAGCCACCACATTTTCCTCAATCTTCTCTCCTTCCTCTGCCATCATATTTGCTAACGGCACAGTGTTGCAACTAAATTGACACCTCACAAATCAATCTGAGTTTAGCTGACACTTCCTGGGGCTTCACCTGATTGGCCAAATAGCATGTCTTCAGGGCTAAGCGTGATAGGTCAAGCGTTTATTACATGCGTGCATGTAATAAACTGTTTTCCCTTTTCATTGTGTCAGGTTGTCTGTTGCGATGTGTTCATCGCGTGAGTTGATGATGATGAAAATTGATGTATCGTTCAGCCCTAGTGATAGGTTGAGTTCCGCTTCTGTGTACCAGCCTTTTCTAATGTCTGGTTTTGTCTTTTTTCTGCTGACTCTGAGTTAAGACCAATTACAATTCTCAGGGACACAGGCACCGATCAGTCTATTAAATTTGAGTGTGTACTGCTGTTCTCTGCTGCAACATATACTTGCTCGATGTTTTAGTAGGTGGCATTGAACTTGGTTGAGGTAAGTTACCACTGCACACCGCTTTGTCTAACCTCTGATCTCATTTCAGGAGTTGTTGTGCTGGGAGTGCATTCAGAGCTGCCTGTGGAGGTAGTTGGTCTTGTGCTGGGCAATGATTGGGCCGTTGGTAGGGTTTTTCTAGCAAAGATGTTGTCGAGACACTTGAATCTCCAATAAAGTCTGATGTTGCTAGTTTGTTTCCCTCAGTTTTTCCTTCTTGTGCAGTGACTCATGCACAGAACTGGAAGTTTGTAGATGTTACTGACTGGTCAAAATCATTTATGAATTCCTCTCTAGAACTTGAGGAATGCAAGTTATTCGTACTCAGAGTAATTCAAATTCGAGTCTGATGAATTAAATCAAACCAGGGAACTGTGTCCTCTAAGAGTTGGAAGGGAACAGTTAGCAGCTGCCCAAAAATCAGATCAGAGTTTGAGGGACTGTGTTGATGCAGCAGTTGATCTAATTGAAATGCTTAAAGCCAGCGTTGCTTTTTTGGGGGACAATGGTATTTTAATGCTTCGGTGGAAGTGTAGTATCTCCAATAGAGAGGCTAGCTGGAATGCATTATTTAAGATAGTTTTAGCCTCTGGTTACTGAGACCAGGTTTTAAAATTGGCTCACGAGAATGTGCTTGCAGGTCATCTGGGTATTAGTAACCCTTTCAAGGGGTTTCAAAGTATTTCTTCTGGCAGAGTATGAAATCCAGCATTTCAAAGTTTTGTCGGTCTTGTCATGTACAGTATGTCAGGTGGTGGGAAGTCTAAAGCAATGATTACCCCAGCGCCATTACAACCAATTCTGGTGATGGGAGAACCATTTGACAGATTGATTCTTGATTGTCGGCCCGCTTGCGAGGGCTAAATCAGGCCATCAGTATATTCTGATGATGATGTGTGCAGCACACGGTTCCCTGAAGTGATTCCCCGCGATCACTTAAAACCAACATTGTCAAGGGAGTTAGTGAGATTGTTCTGGTCTTCGGTTTGCCAAGAGTAATACAGATGGACTTAGGGAATAACTTTACTTCCAAATTGTTTAAAGGCCTATTGACAGGACTTAGGGGAAGGCATGAAACCTCAAGTGTCTACCACCCCAGTCACAAGGTGCAATTGAGCAGTTCCAACAAATGCTCAAGTCCATGCTTTGTGTATATTGCCTTGCTTCTGGCAAAGACTGGGTGGAGGGGCTGCCTTTGTTAATGTTTGGAGCATGTGAGTCTCTGCAAGAGTCATTATGGTTTAGGTCAGCTGAACTTGTTTTGGTCACACAGTTCATGGTCCCTTGAAATTGCTCCATGAACAGCTGGTCTCTAAACCTTTGTCACCAGTGACTGTGCAGGAATATGTCAGTTCTTTCCATGCCGCTCTTCAGAAGGTTTTGAGGTAGCTAAAGAACATCTGGCTGTCACACAGGCTAGAATGAAGGTTCGTTATGGCGAGAAAAGTGTTTCCGTAAATTTCAGCCTAGAGATTCTGTGATGGTTCTACTCTCTGTGCCTGGGTCTGCATTGCAAACCAAGCCTCCTGTAAGGCTACTGGCAAGTTCCTTAGACTGCTTTCGGGCATCAGAGATTTCTGCTTTTGTGACTCCTGACAACTTCCTGCAATATAAGGTCATGGACTTTGGGATGCAAACGCACCAGCTCAGTTCAGAGGCTTATGCAGCAAGTATTGTTAGGAGTTACTGATTGTGAGCTTACTTGGATGATATTGTTGTCTATTCATCTATGTTAAAGATCATGTTGAAAAGTTCAACTGTGTGTTTGATAGGTTGGCTGCTGCCAATCTAACTCTAAACTTCGCCAGGTGTGATTTTGCCAAGGCTGTTGTTATCTATTTAGGCAAAAGGTTGGGCAGGGAAGGTATGTCCTGTGGAGGAGAAAATATCTGCTGTTGTTGAATTTGCCATTCCTACAACCAAAAGAAAACTGCATAGATTCCTGGGGATGACCGGCTACTATAGACGTTTTGTAAAAACTTTGCCTCTGTAGTTTCCCCACTTACAGACCTTCTTAGTACCTCTAAGAAAATTGTTTGGACTCCAGAGTGTGCTCATGCTTTCAAAAGATATTTTGTGTAATGCACCAGTGTTGTCTGCTCCAAATTTTGGCCTCCCATTCAAATTACAGGTGGATGCTCTTAGAAGTTTTCAAGGTGCCAACAGAGGTTTAGCACTATTGAAAAGGAGGCATTGGAACTGTTCCAAGCGTGCAGTACTTTGAAGTGTACTTGGGAGGTAACTGTAACCTAATCATTGTTTACACTGACCATAACCCTCTTGTTTTCTGTCACAAATGGCTAATTCGAACCAGAGATAGTGATAGTCCAGGAATACCATCTTGATATTTGCCATAAGGCTCAGAGAATGTTGTGGCTGATGCCCTGTCCAGGGTCCATTCAGTGGAAAGTTAAGTGTATTAATGAGATGGGGTTATTTACAAACTTTTTTTAGTTAAAAACTTGTAGTGGGGTGTTACGCCCCAGGACCTACCCTACTGGGAGTGTCTCTTTGTGTATGTGCTTTGTTTTGTTTTCTCTCTCCTTCTCTCTCAAACACTGATAAGGACTCAACAGGTGGAGTTCAATTAGTTGATGATTCTGCTGATAACTGCACTGCATCCTGATTGGCCCACTAGAGGAAATGTTTGGAGTTAAAAGGCAGGGCTGAGATGTCTGGAGTGTGGAGACTTGGAGCAAGAGTACCCTCTGCTGACTTTTATTGTGTTTGGGGTTGACTTGTTGATAGAAATTTGTTAAAGGATTTCTTTTAATCCTCTTGTGGGAGGACTCCAGTCAACCCAAATGTGAGTTATTTTCTTATTTTGTTAAGACCAAGATTTATTTTATTTATTTTTCCCAAAGCCGTAGGGAGATGGTTGCTGTCTGACCTCTGCATAACTTGGGATGTGCTAATCGCCTTCCTGATATTACTGATCTTCTCAGAAAAGAAGGATGCAAACTAATTGCATTTGTTGTCAGAGGGCATTTCACTGGGAATCTGACTTGGGGCTTTGTCAGTCTGTCAACAGTAACAAAAAGAGTGCTAGTGTTGTTTAAGTTCCTGTTTATAAGGTTTGAGAAGAAGATCTGTCTAGCTGTGGCTAGTTTCACATTAAAAGCATGAAGGCTGTCTTTATAGATGCTACAGTGATTTTTAAGTTCGCTTCTGCCACATCCACTCAGCTTTTCTGCATTGACTTTTGACATACTCTGCATTGACATACTCTGTACTGTTGTTGATTTTCTCCAAGCTGATTTCTGTCTGCCAGTCTTCTTGCTGACTTTCACAGGAGCAATGCCATCAATTACATTTTTTAACTTTTGAGTTAAAGGAATCAAGGAGAAGATCAAAAGAGTCTGTAGAAATGGTTGGTGTTAAAGACAGTCAATCTGACTTAACTGAATTGACTTGATATAGCCTCCATAAATAGCACACTAGTGTTCTCGCTTAATGCATCTCTTCTGACAGAGACAGATCTAGATTCAGTGGTAGCAGAGATCAATATATCAAAAAATAAATAAATACAGAAGTGATCAGATAGTGCTACTCTTAATAACAATGGATTAAATGTTTAGACCTCTACTAATGAGTAAATCTAGAGTGTGTCCACGATTGTGTGTGGGTCCATGCACATGCTGATTCAGGTCAAAAGTGTTTAAAACAGTTATCATTTATTTTGTAGTTTTGTTTTCTGCATTATCTATATGAATATTAAAATCCTGCAATAGCAAAACAGTCAAACTCTGAGGAAATCATTGATAGCATTTCTGAGAACTCTTCAACAAAGGCTGGAGAGCATTTTGGAGGCTTGTAAATAATGATAAACAGAATACTGAAGCACCTTTCAGCACAATCCCTAGATATTCAAAAGACAAGTACTGACCAAATGACACTTGCTTGCATTGATAGACATCTTTAAATAGAGCAGCTACACCTCCACCTCTCCTCACAGTCTCATGAAAGTAAAGTTAGGAGGGGATGTTTCATTGAGGACTGTTGCACTGCACAGCTGTCTTCTAGCCATGTTTCATTTAGAAACATAAAATCCAAGTTGTTTGTGGTTATTAAGTCATTGATTAGAAATTATTTATTTTTAAGTAGCTAATATTTAAAATGCTAATTTGAAGGCATTGCATTTTGTCTCAACAGCAATATTAGTGTGATGCATAATAGGCGCTAGATTAGATGAGTTAGCCTTCCTTGAGAAGGTCTTAGACTTTCTATCACGGATAAAACAGAAATAGAGAAAGCTACGGGCACACTGGGTTCCCTCGTTCTGTAAACATGTATCATTTACATGAAGGGTAGTAGAATGTAGACTGTAGGACTGTGAGGATTGAGACAGAATGTAGGATTTTGGGTTCATCCCAACTCCATTGAACCCAAGGTACTTGTACTTTGTCACTGCTATGCTGCAGTCTTCAACATTCTCATCACCTTTCTTACGAACTACAGAGCTGGACTTACTTGTTAACACTTGTTGGTCAGGGTCCCAAATTTAATTAATTGTTGTTAATCTGTAAACTCTTTTATTGTCATTTTCAGATGATGAAGATTCAGCATCAGATCCAGGAGGTTTAAGAATCTTGCTGTTTGGGAGAACAGGAAGGGGAAAGTCTACAACAGGAAACACTATCCTCGGAAACAGAAGGTTCCAAAGTAGACACAGTTCGCTTAGTGACCACTGTTTGTCAGAAGGGAGTTGGTGAAGCTGATGGTCGCATCAGTAGCTGTTATTGATACCCAGGACTCTTTGACCCCTCACTGACAAAAGAACAAGTCGTGGAAGAAATAATGAAATGTAGTTTCACTGTCAGCACCTGGACCACATGCTCATCATTGTGCTGAGTGTGGGAAAAATCACTCCAGAGGAGAAAGACACTTTACACATGATAAAGATGATCTTTGGCTCAAAAGCAGCAGATTTCTGCATTGTTCTCTTCACTCGAGGAGATGATCTGAGAGGACAAACAATACAGCAATATGTAGAGAGTTGTTATGAACTCAAGAAACTGATCAGTGAATGTGCAAACAGATTCCTGGTTTTAACAACACAAGAATACGAGATCGGACACAAGTTACTCAGCTGTTCAGTATGATAGAAGAAATGAATCATGGTCAATATTTCACTCAATGAGATGCTTGAGAAGGCAGCGATCTCCACTGAACAGAGAATGGAAATGATAGAGGAGAATGAAAGAAAAATCAGGCTCAATTTGAAGAATTAGAAGCCAAATATGACAGGGAAGACATGAGTATGAGAATGAGACTAGAGGAGAAAAAACAATGGACAGATGAGGAAAGAGAGAGACTGAAGAACAAGTTCAGAGAAAAAGAAGAAACATTCAGGAGAGAGTTTGAGGAGAAAGAAAAATCAGATCAGAAGAACGGAGACGGAGGATCAGAAACATCAGAAGAAGAGAAACAGCAAGGAGATGAATATCATCTGAGAATAGAGGAGATGAAGAGAGAGATAGAAGATCAGAGAATACAGTATGAAGAAGATCTAAAAGAAAGAGAAGAAGAATATAGAAAGAGAGAGGAAGAATATAAACAAGAGCTAGAAAAGATGAGAAATGAGCAGGAACACATCATGACAGAGTTAAGAAAAACAGGAAGAGGAAAAAAAAAGAGAGATTCAGAGGAAACAAAATGAGGAAGGAACAAGAAGAGAAAGAGAGAGAAGATGGAAGAGAAAAATAAAA
Source organism: allo-octoploid hybrid of Carassius auratus x Cyprinus carpio (assembly GCA_024542945.1). Taxonomy (NCBI): domain Eukaryota; kingdom Metazoa; phylum Chordata; class Actinopteri; order Cypriniformes; species allo-octoploid hybrid of Carassius auratus x Cyprinus carpio. Next base: position 1,072,845 of record CM045072.1, read on the forward strand.
GATGCGAAAATGACAAAAGAGACTCAAGAACAAATTAAACGCATAAGAGAGAATGGGAGTGAAAGAGAAGAAACCACAGATGAGAGAATCAAGAGGAAGAGGAAAGAAGAGAAAAGAAAAAAATGAGAAAGACAGCCGAGAGAAAAACAAGAAGAACGGAGAACGAAGAGAAAGAAATTCAAAGAAAGAGAGACTAAGAAAACAGATGATGAGGAGAGAAGAAGAAACAGAAAAGATGGAGGGAACATAAGAAGAAAGAATTGAAGAAAGATAAATGAAATGAAAAGACATTATGAGAGCAGCTGAGCAGAGAAAAAGAGAGTGGATGAGAAGAAACAAGAGGATGAAGAGAGACGAAGTGGAGAAGAGACAGAGATGGGAGAAAATGATGGAAGATCTGAAACAAGAGCAAGAGGAGGAGATCAAGAGAAGAGAAAGAGAGGAGAGAGAAAGAATAGACAGAGAAGAAAGAAGTTGATGAAATGAAATCAGAAAACATGAAGAGGAAATAGAGAAGATAAAGAAGAAACATCAAGATGAAGCCAGAAAACAAAGAGAAGAACTGAAGATTTCTACAAAGAAAAGAGTCGACCTCAGGATCCTCAAGGACAGACCTTGAACAACCAAATGAAATTAAAAGTTTAAGAAAGTGAGCTACAAGAAAATGTCACATTATGTGAAACATTTTAACATTACTGATGATGCCAAATAACTGGCGCTTGGTCTTTTATAGTAAATGTGAAGGGTTTTTCTTTACTTCTCTTTTGTATCTGTATTCACATACACCCACTGCATTTAAAATATATACAAGTTCATCTCAATAAATTAGAATGTTGTGGAAAAGTTCATTTATTTCAGTAATTCAACTCAAATTGTAAAACCTGTATTAAATTCAGTGCACACGGACTTTAGTAGTTTAGGTCTTTGGTTCTTTTAATTGTGATGATTTTGGCTCACATTTAACAAAAACCCACCAATTCACTATCTCAACAAATTAGAATACTTCATAAGACCAATAAAAAAAAAAAAAACATTTTTAGTGAATTGTTGGCCTTCTGGAAAGTATGTTCATTTACTGTACATGTACTCAATACTTGGTAGGGCTCCTTTGTTTTAATTACTGCCTCAATTCGTGGCATGGAGGTGATCAGTTTGTGGCACTGCTGAGGTGGTATGGAAGCCCAGGTTTCTTTGACAGTGGCCTTCAGCTCATCTGCCTTTTTCTGGTCTCTTGTTTCTCATTTTCCTCTTGAGAATACCCATAGATTCTCTCTGGGGTTCAGGGTCTGGTGAGTTTGCAGGCCAGTCAAGCACGCCAACACCATGGTCATTTAACCAACTTTGGTGCTTTTGGCAGTGTGGGCAGGTGCCAAATCCTGCTGGAAAATGAAATCAGCATCTTCAAAAAGCTGGTCAGCAGTATGGAGCATAAAGTGCTCGAAATTTTCATGGTAAACGGGTGCAGTGACTTTGGTTTTCAAAAAACACAATGGACCAACACCAGCAGATGACATTGCACCCCAAATCATCACAGACTGTGGAAACTTAACAATGAACTTTAAGAAACTTGGGCTATGAGCTTCTCCACCCTTCCTCCAGACTCTAGGACCTTGGTTTCCAAATGAAATACAAAACTTGCTCTCATCTGAAAAGCGACTTTGGACCACTGGGCAACAGTCCAGTTCTTCTTCTCTCCTTAGCCCAGGTAAGACGCCACTGATGTTTTCTGTGGTTCAGCGAATTCCTTGACACGCTCTGTGTGTGGTGGCTCTTGATGCCTTGACCCCAGCCTCGGTCCATTCCTTGTGAAGTTCACTCAAATTCTTGAATCGATTTTGCTTGACAATCCTCATAAGGCTCGGTTCTCTCGGTTGGTTGTGCATCTTTTCTTCCACACTTTTCCTTCCACTCAACTTTCTGTTAACATGCTTGGATACAGCACTCTGTGAACAGCCAGCTTCTTTGGCAATGAATGTTTGTGGCTTACCCTCCTTGTGAAGGGTGTCAATGATTGTCTTCTGGACAACTGTCAGATCAGCAGTCTTCCCTGTGATTGTGTACCCTAGTGAACCAAACTGAGAGACCATTTTGAAGGCTCAGGAAACAACTCAGGTGTTTTGAGTTGATTAGCAGATTGGCATGTCACCATATTCTAATTTATTGAGATAGTGAATTGGTGGTTTTTGTTAAATGTGAGCCAAAATCATCACAATTAAAAGAACCTACTTCTTCACTACTTCAGTCTGTGCATTGAATTTATTTAATACACAAGTTTCACATTTTGAGTTGAATTACTGAAATAAATGAACTTCAAAATTCATGTTTTAATATGAGTGCGTGCAATGTAAGCTATAGAACAAAACATTCAAGTATCACCTTTTTATGTTTTCCACAGAACTTATTTCACTGATAAAATTGAGAAACCGATTATAAAAGCCCATGGTGAATTAGTCTTGTAGGTTTTGACGCCATATCTGCAGCACTGCATTAAAGCAGCTGTCTGTAGTTTTTAATACAGCATTATAACACAGCGTGTGTTTAACATGTATACAGTATTGTCTACATTTAGACTCATATGAAAGCAGACCTTTATGATCACTAATAGGGATTTTTAGGTTGAATTAATGTATAATGCAAAACAGTAACTCTAATATACATATATGTTGAGTTTTTATATTTGGATAGGGTCATATTATTTGGGCTGGTTTTGTTACACAGACCTCAGAACTCTGTCCAGCAGAGCGTTTTAGTATAAAGTCAATTCAATGCCACATATATTTACAGAGGATCTTCAGCTCAAGAATCAACAAACCCATCATGATCCTCATAAAGCAGAATTCAGAGCATCAGACAGCAGAACTAAATGAAGAAACACAGTCTGTCATTGAGAGATTTGGAGGATGACATCATTTCATTGACCTGAACACACAAGTGTCTGTGTTGATGGAGAAATTAGAGCAGACGGTTGAGGAAAATAGTGGTGTTTTCTCCACAGAGACACTGTTATAGATACAGATGGAGAAACTGAAGGAATTTGAAGAAATGAAGAGGAGAATCCATTCATAATCATCAGACATGGTTTCAGTCACAAGGTAATGATCAGAAAATCTGCATGGATTAAACAAAATTCACTCAAGAAGAACAAACAGCAGTGAGGATCATTCAAGAGATGTTTGGTGAAAACTCATTAATGTATATCATAGTGATCTTCACTAGAGGAGACTTTCTAAAGAGGAAAACCATAGATTGTTTTTTGGGAAACCCTGGATCTTCCCTTAAAACTCCATGTGTTCAATAATAAAGAGACTGGAGACCGAACACAGGTTACTGATCTACTGCAGAAGATAGACAACATGCTGAAAGAGAACGGAGGGAGTTACTACTCATGTAAGATGTTCAGAGAGATGGAGAGAAATACAAGAACAACAGAAGAACATACTGATGAAGAAAGTGGAGCAAATGAAAGCAGAAAAAGAAGAATTGATGGAGAAACAGAAAGAGAAAAAAGAAGATGAAGATCGAGGAACATCATGACAAGAGAGAAAGAAAAGAGAAGAAGAATTTATTATCCAGTCGGACTCGGGCCGAGAATTCTCATAAGCTGTTGAACAAGGGCCAGGCCCATGCAGGGCTCTATTCGTTCCCTCGTTTCAATTAAAAGTTCCCCAGCTCGGCAGGCCCCAAACTGCCCGGCCCATATGCACCTGCATACCCTGCATATAAGGCCTTCACCATTGCATGCACCCAAACTTCCACTTCCACGCTCATCAGCAGGTGCCGCAGAGATAAAAACATGTTGTTGTTTTTTAGCACCTTTAACCTATTACCGGGCAGAATATTAATAACCAATGGAATATTTCACTGCGCTCATGTCGTTGTGTTGAAAACATGATGATCATTTAAAATGTAGCCTAATGGAATTCCCATTGGATGATCCATCAAAATCTTTTACAGAGATATAAATAAATAAATGAGTTAGTTTGCCAGATAAAAATACAATTAGGCTACGTGTAAAATGTCATTGTTAACTGTGTCTGATATAAAAACTACTCTAGTCATAGTGCTATAAAATGATAATTAGCAAATAACACATATACTGAATTTCCGTTATGTTTTGTTTATTTTAGTAAAATCAAATGTGACCTTGTTGTTTGTAACTATGACAATGTCTGCCTTGAGACCACACAAAACACTTCCACTACGAGAAAGCGGCAGCCGCTCGCATTCCTGGATGTCATCATCTCCATATGATTATCTCCACAAAATGATCTCGTGGCCACAGCATATTATCACGCTCCCACGAGTAAATATGACATTCCTGAAAAGAATGAAATTATTCCTTATGAAATTATATCTTTGTGAAGCCAAACACTCAGGAACTCTCAATGATTTGATCAGATAGGAAGATCTGGAAGAAAGACCATTTGCTCTTGGTCCCTTCAGCCATCCTTCCCCTGGACACATGGTCCAAGTCACTAAAAGTTGACAGAGAAATGCCAAGAACTCAAGTTGCTATGCTCACATAAAACATTTACTATATCTTCAGGATTCATGATCATAAACTTTTCATGTTTGGTGTCATTTTAAAGGTCTCTGACGATTGGTAAATTGGTCTCGATTTCACAGTAGTCACTTGTATTATAAGAAAGATTGAAAACTTTTCTAGAATTGTGTTCTGCTGAGGAGGGGTGTGCTCCCCTTTAGGGGTCTGTGAGAATGTTTATCTCCAGCCAGGTGTGACCTTTCATCACGAACCTAACAACCAAATGGCCTTTTTTTGTTTGTACAACTGATTTGAAGATTTCTTTGTTGTCTGTATACAAGGGAAGTGACAAAACACTTCTTTGCGATTCTGTAGCCAGAAAGCTTGTAGTATGGACTGTGTCCACACACTCTATATTATGTATTTTCCTGAAGTCAGGTATGCATCCTTTACTCCTATGTAGATTGGCATAATACATTATTTACCTGACTGATAATAAATTGTTATATTTGACTCATTCTGATGTCTTCTGAAATCATTTTTCAAGTAGATTAATGTGTAGTGGTATTTTCTGCAAATCTGCATTCAGGACAGATCATACTGAAGCACCAATGGATGAACCATGGGGAAGACCATTAGGGCTTCTGATTTCTGTCACTGGCTTAACACGATGCATCTCTGGTAATAGAGAAAAATACACTTTTGTTATGAGCATGCAGGGGGCAGCTCACTTAAAGTTATTATAATCAACCTGCATCCTCTGAGTAAGTTCAGGACTGATGAGTTTGTGTTCATGGGTTCACTATCAGCTGAGAGTAATTCCCTTAGCGATACCTGGTCCCTAATGAACGAATAATTGAAAGTATGGGATTTCCAGAATACTGAAATATCTAAATTAATAAACGATCGATATCTGTGATCAACATTTGATAGAAATATTGCCCAAATTTAATTGTCACATGAAATTGGAGTCAGATTCTACACAGAGCTAGACTAAAATTCAAACTAAATCCTGATAAATTCAGAAACACAAGTAAAAGACTGAATCAGCATTAAACCTTCAACCAGGCGCTGGATTGAGCTTCTTGGGCTGGTGGGTGGATTCTTACATTCCCAAAAATAAATATCTTGTGGCCCGATGTATTATCACATGTACATGAGTAATATGTTGTGGCCACTACAAAACCAAGCCTAAGTGAACCGAACATGTCTGCTCCAGTCACTGTAAAAGCATTGTTTGACTTTTCTGAGATCATCTACTCTTCCTTGTGGATAACCTTTGACCTACTTTCTGTAACGATCTGAATTTCTGCAAATTGAATTTGATGTTCCAAATTTCTTCTTCATTTTGAAAACTTGAAGCTTTATTTTTAAAGGGGTCATATGATGCTTTTTAAAGATCATTATTTTGTGTATTTGGTGTAACAGAATATGTTGACATGCTTCAATGTTAAAAAACACATTATTTTTCAAATACTGTACATTATTGTAGGTCCTCTATGCTCTGCCTCTCTCAAAGCGCGCTTTTCTACAAAGTCCCTCCTTCTGACAAGCACATGTCTGCTCTGATTGACCAACTGACCCAGTATATTGTGACTGGCCAGTCACCTAGCACTCGTCGGAAATGTAACGTCCTTTTCCATAATCACAAGCTTCATCTTTCAAAATAAATGTAAAGACAGTTAATAATTTCCTTAGTTTTACCATCAGTTCAAGCCGAAAGAGGAACAGAGTCTCGTGACAGACAGTGATGAAGCTCATATGTGTTTGCAGTACACAAGCCACGGACGGTTAAGACAGCTGACTCCACTTTGTGACCCCCCTCTCTCTCTCTCTCTCACACGCAGCGCCAGAAAACTCCACATTTGAACATTCAATAGCAAATACTAAAACTAATAACAAAACATACTTACAGTAGCTGATTCAGGGTGCCAGATTGTCGTAGCAAAGTCAGAATGACCTCCTCTCCTAGGTTCCTAACGGTCGCCTATAAAATGCATTGCTGTTCTGTTGTAAGTAATCTTAAATATTCCTAAATGGATCTACTTTCAGAAGGCCAAATAAAGTGCTTTTGCTTTCACCTAGATACACAAGAATCTCCCTGACATGACTGCTTCAACAATAACTGGGATTACTGAAAGTCAAGTCAAGTCAAGTCACCTTTATTTATATAGCGCTTTAAACAAAAATGATTGCGTCAAAGCAACTGAACAACATTAATTAGGAAAACAGTGTGTCAATAATGCAAAATGACAGTTAAAGGCAGTTCATCATTGAATTCAGTGATGTCATCATGCAGCTCAGTCCAGTTTAAATAGTATCTCTGCAATAATTTGCAATCAAGTCAACGATATAGCTGTAAATGAAGTGGCCCCAACTAAGCAAGCCAGAGGCTACAGCAGCAAGAAACCAAAACTCCATCGGTGACAGAATGGAGAAAAAAACCTTGGGAGAAACCAGGCTCAGTTGGGGGCCAGTTCTCCTCTGACCAGACGAAACCAGCAGTTCAATTCCAGGCTGCAGCAAAGTCAGATTGTGCAGAGCGAATCATCTGTTTCCTGTGGTCTTGTCCCGGTGGTCGTCCTGAGACAAGGTCTTTACAAGGGATCTGTCTCTGGGGCTCTAGTTGTCCTGGTCTCTGCTGTCTTTCAGGGCTGTAGAGGTCCTTTCTAGGTGCTGATCCACCATCTGGGCTGGATACATACTGGATCCGGGTGACTGCAGTGACCCTCTGACTTGGATACAGACTGGATCTGGTGGCTACGTGACCTCAGAATAAGAGAGAAACAGACTAATATTAGCGTAGATGCCATTCTTCTAATGATGTAGCAAGTACATCGGGTGTTATGGGAAGTGTTTCGGTTCCGGTTTACCTAATTAATGCAGCCTAAAAATCCTTTAGGATTTGGATATTAGAAGCATATTAGTGTGTTATGTGTAAGCCAGGTTAAAGAGATTCTTTAACCCTCTGGAGTTGATTACGCATATACTGCGTTATGAGACATTTTGTCCTGATAACCCGAAAAGAACTTAAATTACACTTTCAGTTTTGATCGAGAAATAAGAGCAATACATTGATTGAATCTGTAAAGGGTCTACTTTTTTTGTATACAGACATAATAACAAGAAAACTTTGTGCATTTATAAAATAAAGATAACAAACAAGGACTGCTGTCTGCAGCCTTTGTCTGCGGTGATCTTCATTTACAAAGCGCATTAAAATGAACTGTAACTCAGTGAATACTCAACGAAGAGACATGAGAGAGATATCTATAGAAAGCTTGACAAGTGCTGCTGAAAACAAATATTCTGTGATAAAGTAATCAATATGCAAAAACAATCGAATGTCTGTCTTTCACGCCTCCTTCATTATCTTCTAATGTGACCAGCATTCAGCAGAGATCATAAACACGAGTAAGTCTCTTTTATTTATTAATATACTTGTATTAGGTTTCACATACTGTAATGTGTAAACATTTTACTAGTTAGACTTTTTCCAAACTATAATTCCTGACTAAATGTATAATCAATTGAAACATTATGAAGTTTCAATAACAATATACACTACTATACCATTCAAAAGCTTGATGTAAATAATATAAATGTAACAAATAAATGTAAATGTAACAGATGTAACAAACAATGCTGTTCTTTCAATTTATCCCCCTAAAAACCTGAAAAAATATTCTCAGCTCTTTTCAACATTCATGATAGTTGACGTCTACCTGCATATGACTTTTACCAACAAAAGTGTCTTAGAAAATTTTAATCAATATATTGTTTTCTGTAAGTGAGTAAACAAGATGATTTTCACATAATTTAGAAAAAAAGTTCTAAGCTACAAGCTCCACTTCTCAAAGTCCGGAACCAATGTTCTGTATGTGTTTTATTGCCTTGTTCAAGTGATTTAACATTTTTAGTTTTAACTAACCACATAAAATTTTTTTTCTCAAAAACACAATCATGTACATACATGCTGCTCACATATTATTATAGCCAGTTTGTGCTGATTACAGTGAGATTAGACTTTAGCCATTTAGATATTTATAAGAAACTGAAAAAAAGCACAAATGTCAGGGAATGACAAAACTTCTCAGGCCCCAAAAATACCCTTAGACCTCAGAGGGTTAACTATGGCACAGTAATATAGTAATAATTTACTACTTTTTCCTGTTTTGTTTCTCCATTTTTCCTGATCATTTGGAATGAGAATTAAAATAAAACCACACATGCAAATAAGTTCAAACATCCATTCAATATCTATTATTTCCTGAATATTACTGAAGAACTGATCAAAAGTAGGCTACTGTTCACATATGTTTTACTACTATACTGTATAGTATAGTAATATAGTAATAATTTAGTACTTCCTCCTGTTTTATTGTCAGCTTCCTCTTTTCTGATCAGTTGGAATGAGGATAAAAGACACACACACACACACACACACACACAAAACATGCAAATAAGTTCAAACATCAATTCAGTATCTACTATTTCCTGAATATTCTGAAATTGAGATGGCAGCCCACTGATGACGTCATAATATGCAAATTAGATGAGTATATTTACACCACATAAACTTTCGATCATGCCCAACATTTTTTAAATTTACAGTAGATCTCTATCTTTAAGCCCTTTCAAGCCAAAGCTTTTGAAATCTTGATGTCAAAACTGGCTCCTAAAGGGTTAAGAGGATCCTCAGTCCATGTTTTTTGCTGCAAGTGTCTAAAAAGACAAAGCATATTCCGCCGCAGTTTTCCTTCCCTGGGTCAGTGTTAACAGAGGCATAGCAATGGGGCAAGCAAGACAGGCAAATGCATAGGGCCCGCATTTTAAGGGGACTCGATGGTCGACCATTTAAACCAACAGGAATGTGAATATAAATAGCTAAAACAAGCAGCTACATCTCTCCATCCTAGAGCCCTGCACGGCAAATTTACCCCTAACCCGGCCCTGGCCGAGATGCTCAGACCCTATAGTCCGGACGGACATGTCTGACATCTTATCAGAATTACCGCCTGAGTGCGACCAGCTAGTCTCCCCACCCCTCCCAAAACAGCTTATACTACTGTTCCAGCAATTAAAACAGTTCAGTTTTATATGTAATGGCAAAGTGATTATATTTTGGTTGTTTTTATTAAGTTAATTTAGAAAAGGTTTGGAGCATTTTTTGTTTGTTAAATATACATTTTATTTTAAGTAACGACTAAGCGCCTAGCGCAGACAGTGAGCCTATGATTGATCAATTTAGCTTTCTTAAATCATCATGACTTGCCTAAAAAAAATCTATAGATATATAACAGTTCAAGCATATAACAATTTTAAACATTAAACCTAGATAAATGTACAGCTGTATCCAATATTTTGCAAGCTAAAGCTCTTTGCAGGATATTTATGCTCCAGCAATCACTTGAATTTTTTTTTCTCAGTGAATACACCATCATTTTTGCTAATAAAGGTAAGAGTAATACATCATTCGTAACTGTATAGTGTCTTCTTTTATTTGTGTGCACTCACAATATCAACAAAATGTTAACGTTGTGCTTTTATAAAAAAAGTAAACAAACATGATGCACATTCTTTCTTGTCTTTAACAGAAACTCCACGAATACCTGCCTCACAGACATGATAAATATACATATTAAATTACTACTTAATGAAATTAAACAAATCAAAACTCCTTCATTATACAGGTGCTGGTCATATAATTAGAATATCATCAAAAGTTGATTTATTTCACTAATTCCATTCAAAAGTGAAACTTGTATATTATATTTATTCATTACACACAGACTGATATATTTCAAATGTTTATTTCTTTTAATTTTAATACTTATAACTGACAACTAAGGAAAATCCCAAATTCAGTATCTCAGAAAATTAGAATATTACTTAAGACCAATACAAAGAAAGGATTTTTAGAAATCTTGGCCAACTGAAAAGTATGAACATGAAAAGTATGAGCATGTACAGCACTCAATACTTAGATGGGGCTCCTTTGCCTGAATTACTGCAGCAATACGGCTGGCATGGAGTCGATCAGTCTGTGGCACTGCTCAGGTGTTATGAGAGCCCAGGTTGCTCTGATAGTGGCCTTCAGCTCTTCTGCATTGTTGGGTCTGGCATATCGCTTCTTCCTCTTCACAATACCCCATAGATTTTCTATGGGGTTAAGATCAGCGAGTTTGCTGGCCAATTAAGAACAGGGATACCATGGTCCTTAAACCAGGTACTGGTATCTTTGGCACTGTGTGCAGGTGCTAAGTCCTGTTGGAAAATGAAATCTGCATCTCCATAAAGTTGGTCAGCAGCAGGAATTGCTCTAAAACTTCCTGGTATACGGCTGTGTTGACCTTGGACCTCAGAAAACACGGTGGACCAACCCAAGCAGATGACATGGCACGCAAACCATCACTGACTGTTGAAACTTTACACTGGACCTCAAGCAACATGGATTGTGTGCCTCTCTCTCTTCCTCCAGACTCTGGGACCCTGATTTCCAAAGGAAATGCAAAATTTACTTTCATCAGAAAACATAACTTTGGACCACTCAGCAGCAGTCCAGTCCTTTTGTCTTTAGCCCAGGCGAGATGCTTCTGACGCTGTCTGTAGTTCAAGAGTGGCTTGACACAAGGAATGCGACAGCTGAAACTCATGTCTTGCATAGCTCTTTGTGTAGTGGTTCTTGAAGCACTGACTCCAGCTGCAGTCCACTCTTTGTGAATCTCCCCACATTTTGAATGGGTTTTGTTTCACAATCCTCTCCAGGGTGCGGTTATCCCTATTGCTTGTACACTTTTTTCTACCACATCTTTTCTTTCCCTTCACTCTCTATTAATGTGCTTGAACACAGAGCTCTGTGAACAGCCAGCCTCTTTTGCAATGACCTTTTGTGTCTTGCCCTCCTTGTGCAAGGTGTCAATGGTGTCTTTTCGGACAACTGTCAAGTCAGCAGTCTTCCTCATGATTGTGTAGCCTACAGAACTAGACTGAGAGACCATTTAAAGGCCTTTGCAGGTGTTTTGAGTTAATTAGCTGATTAGAGTGTGGCACCAGGTGTCTTCAATATTGAACCTTTTCATAATATTCTAATTTTCTGAGATACTGAATTTGGGATTTTCCTTAGTTGTCAGTTATGATCATCAAAATGAAAAGAAATAAACATTTGAAATATATCAGTCTTGTGTAATGAATGAATATAATATACAAGTTTTACTTTTGAATGGAATTAGTGAAATAAATAAACTTTTGATGATATTCTAATTATATGACAAACAGCTGTAATCATAATCCGTAAAGATGCCTTTCTCTCTAAAGAGCGTGTCTATTGAGTTGGTGAGTCAGGATCGGCAACTTCATCCTGCGACACAGACTCAGAAAACACTAGTTTATTAGTAAATAATTCAAGTATCTCCTTACTGTTTCCCCTGACACATTAATGGTGATTATTTTTGCCGATGCTTAGTGGCAAGCTTCACCCTGATTTCCACTGCGCACGCTCTGGCGCATTATGGTCGAGGAGGTTTTGTTACGTCCCTCCACGCAGTGCCAACTCACACCAGAAGCGGATCAGAAGCAGCGTAGGATTCAGCAGAGACCATGTGATTTGCCTGTTCAACACTACAGTCTATGGTCCAACATAGTTTTTCTTGATTTTTCTGTGTTCTAACATGGTTGGCTAAATGTTAATGTTTTGCCCGGTTTAATTCTGTTTATTCCACTCCTACAACTCCTGCAATCAAACTCCACACCACATCCTTTTTTAATTGTCCTTGTAAAAGGATCTGTGGTGTCATATAATAATGTGAGGTTTTTAACTTTGAGGATGAACCTCTCGCATCTATTTCTGGCCTCCTAGCATGAATATAGTAATGTGAAATACTGATTGGGAGTCTGCACGGGTGTTTATTTTGAAATGTACATGATTTTTGACTTTTATTTTGTACTGTATTTGCAAGTGCGGTTTGGATGCGCATGTGTCAAAATAGACTAGGCTCTATCTTTAGCAACGCGCACAGAGAGCCGTTCTGGGACACTTTTAAAAGTGTCGCGGCATCTGGTGTAAACACAAGCATTGACTAAAGTGGCGCGATCAGCTTCGTAGCCATACGTGTCTCGCTAAGAGAAATGCACAGGCTGCAAATACATGGTTTGAGTGTGCACATCCGAAGTGAGAGAGCGTGAGTCCTGTTTTGTGCAGTATATACTATTAGTTGTGTTTTGTCCACATTTTATATGTTGTATAATTATATCATTTGGTAACAAAGATAAATTAAAAAAATAATAAAGTATTTTAGAAGGGCCTCACTGATTAATTTTGCCGGGGCCCCACTTCATGTAGGTAGGCCTCTGAGTGTTAGCAACTGTTCATCTGCACTCCGACCATCTCACTAAAGAAAGATTATGAATGTGGGAAAAGGAGATTGGTCTTCACTCTAGTGCGCTACTGGTGAGGAGTGAACAAACAAAGGAAATCCTCCCCTCCTCTGTTGCATACAGAGCTGGGCGGGTTTCCAATAACGATTGATCTGAGAGTTTAAGAGCGTTTCTACAAGTCATTTTACTGATCGTCGTTATTGTTTCACTTAGCTTCCCAAAATGCACTTAACACAATCGCAGGTAGCTGTGCTTTAAGTGCTACTTAGAGTCGCTATCCGTCTTGTCAAGTGCTGAAATGTCACCTTATAGAATGGCTCTTAATTGTAGTACACGATCGTTTATTGACGTTAACCTAATGCTGCTCCAGACAGACAACTTGGATATAATAACTATAATACAATACAATATTATATTATATTACAGTGTATAATATTATACTTTACATAATAATATATAATGTACTTTATATACAGTATAGAGAGAGAGAGAGAGAGAGAGAGAGACGTTATTTCTGGATCTAATACATAGCTGGTTTTCGTGCACTTCAGCAAGTCATTGACTTATTTTTTCCCCAGTCTTTGAAGCATTTCTTACATTACTTCTTTTATTCATTTTTTATCAGTCATTTAATTTAGATGTGTATTTCTATTTTTTTCTGCCCCTTTTAATTATTTCATTTATAAATAAAAAAAAAAAGAAAGAAAACAAGTAATAAAGTGTAAAGTACAATCAAATCCTTATATTATAATCACATTGCACTTGAATCAAGTTAAAGGTGTAATCTGCGATTGTCCTGCAGGTGACCGATAAATCTGTCTTCTTACGATGCACTTCACTTTACGATTACTCCAGAGCACTCATAGATCTATGATGATTTTCAAGTGCTACTTAAGTTACGATGCTTTTGGGAAACAGACCATAATATTAAGATCAGTCGATACATCGTTTTACAAACTTCTTAGGCTTACTAAGCTTTTGGAAAACTCAGCCCTGGTTGTTGTTTAACAACAGGGTGCATTGTGAAGAAATCGTTGCACTGAGTCCAGTAACAGAGCACAAGACAAAGGGGCAGGCACAATCCAACAAGAGAGAGAGAGAGAGAGAGAGAGAGAGAGAGAAGCAAAGTAATAACAAAATCCAGTTCAAAGAAAACAGGAATAACGCCTAGAAATGTGCTTTTGTTTATATTCCACCATTTAGGTGCTCCCCTGAAACCCAAATATCCACCTATTTTCTGAGCTAAAATACATTAAAACATGAGTAAAGGAGTCTGCACCTTTGTCATCAATATCAAGTGGTGGAGAAGAGAAATTACTGCTAGACCTCCTTCAAAACTCTATAAATAAAAGCTTATAAACTCATAAAATCTCATGTCCATAAAGAAAAAAGATTTTATAAAGGTTTTTTTTTTTTGAATTTTACATGCACATGGTGGGATACATTCAGAAATGGCATCAAACAATGGCTTGGCTTGCAAGGTGAGTATCAGAGAATAGTAGAACCATACAACGTCTAGAAATCCAGTTTGACAGTGTTCCCCAAGAAACTGGGTTTCATCAAAGACGATAAGATGTGCATTCTATTAACAAAAATCATAATCAGGATCGAATCACGTTTATTGCCAAGTACTGTATGTATGCATATACAGGAATTTGTCTTGGTAAATTGGTGCTTGACAAAGACAAAAGAAAACAAGAAAATAAATAATAGAACAACGAGGTAAACAATTTTAAAATAAGACAAGTAAAAGCTATACAATAAGAGCAGAAAAAATTAGGAAGATACAAATATAAAATACAAAATAAACATTAACTCTACATTTGTGCAGAATATGGTCCTTTTGCTGGTTTATCCTGGTCCTTTGACAGCACATGACCAACATAAACCAGAATCCCAGCGTCCAAAACATACCAGCAAACATTTGACGTTTATTGACCATTGAAAAGAGCGTCCCTCCGACCGCTCCGTCATGGTTGAAAAATAGTTCCAAAATTAAAGTTGAACAGACATCTTTGGCGTCATCTGGCGTGGAATTCATCGTCTTTTCTGCACATCCCTGGACGTCTAAATGTGTCATCTTCAGGATGTGTAAATGTGTTGCTGCATAGTTTATGTGTATATATATAAGCCTGCATATAAAATAATCCACACACCATTGTGTAACATCGTGAAAGGCAATCAATTATGTCTTGAGGTTTAACACATCTTGACAAAGGTTCAAGATCGGTCCAGTCAGACCTGAGCGTCCATAAAAGCGTTTTAATCGCGTGTACATCACAAACAAGAACACATTATTTGTGGACATAAGCAAAAAGAAGCATGTTCTGATTCAGCACATTTTAAAACATTTTATTCATCATTGTTTCCATGAGCAAATAATATCGAGACTAGGTTGTTATGCAACAGCTGTGCCTTAAATATTTTAACATTCCTATTTTTAAAGCCCAATTAAATTAAAATGATATATATATATATATATATATATATATATATAATATATATATATATATATATATATATATATATATATTTTTTTTTTTTTTTTCTCATTCGATATTTTATTAGTGTCTCAGCTAAGAGAAATGCACAGAAAAGGAGATTGGTCTCCACTCTAGTGCTCTACTGGTGAGGAGTGAACAAACAAAGGAAATCCTCCCTCCTCTGTTTAACAACAGGTTGCATTGGTGAAGAAATCCCTTGCACTGAGTCCAGTAACAGAGCACAGGTCAAAGTCAAAGGGCAGGCAGCAATCCAACAAGAGAGAGAGAGAGGCAGGCAAGGTAATAACAAAACCCAGCATATGCTGGATTTTTTCAACAGGGGCAGTCGGAGTTGTGTGTGTTATGAACCAATTAATGAAAAGCTTTTGAATGAAAACAAAATGGCCCTGGTGCCTGCTTGCTTCACACCCGTGACTAAATCTGATTGGTTGTCATGCATAAAGCGTGCGGTGCACGTCTGAACTTCCATTTACTACAGTAGATTTGATGTGCTCTGATGTGGGTTAATTAATGTGAATTAAAATCCAAATTACAACTGTTAAATCACATAGAGCGATTCTGTCTCTTCAGAGGATTTGGATGAAACAACTTGATTCATATGGATTACTTTTGCCACGTTTTAATTAACTTTTGAAACGTGAACCTGTTCGATGGACACAAATCTCTCCGGTTTCATTCAAATATCTCAGGTTTTGTTTCGAAGATGAACGCTAGTTGAAACAACGAGGGCATGAGTAGCCTACTAATTGTTGACAGAGTTAGAAATGTATTTTTGTACAAACTATTAAATTAAATAGAAAATGCATGTGTATCATGTTTATTTTACCCAGCTTCTTCAAGCTTTAAGTCATTTTACTGTCATTGTACAAATATCATATACAAAATACAATGAAAAGTTTTATTGAAAGCTTCTCCGCAGACTACAGACAAGACAGAATACAATAAGGTGCCGTTCTGCGCGTGTGTACTTGCAGACTATTATTCAACAGTATAGCGCCACCCGCTGGATGAATCACGCAAAGACACGAAACATCTTCCTAAAGCGCGTCTGCAGCAACGACGCAGAATCTGAATAGCCATGAGCTGCTATATAACACTTAAAGAAGAAACCACATCTTCCATATTTCATTTCAAGTTTAAATTAGTAAAATAAATGGACGCAGAAAGATCCATTTTAATAAATTTAAAATAATTTCATTTCAATAAACAGTCTATAAAAATGATGCCTCTGCAGGCGGCGCAGGTCATTTCTCGTCTATCAGTGTTTCTCTTTCGATTCTGATTTGTGTTGCTGTTAAAATGGCATCAGGTAAGAATCAAATTGAATATAAATGAATGCAGAAACGTTTCCTCAATGATTTATGAATGATTTATGAAATATTAGTCAACAGAAGACAGTTGTTTACTTAATTTAGTATGTTAAATAATATTTCACTGCGCTCTTATATTAATGTTTAATCGTGTCATTGAACACCAGGAAGAAACTAAACTTCTGCGTGAGGTTTCTTTTATTAACCTACGATTTTTTTTTTACTCTTATCTTTTTTTTTTTTTTTACTTGTGGCAATAGCCTGATTATTAATATTTTATGTGGGCTATAGATCATAATCAAAACTCAAAATCATAATTTCACTAATCAAATTTGTGTTGATCTTTGTAATGTTCTACACTCAGTCAGTTCAATTAGTAATTGCAAATATGGTTAAGTCACAGCTTTTCACTGCACAAATGTTTTTATTTTTATTTTTTATCATTTATAATGGCTAAACAATCTGTTCTCTCTCTCTTTTTGTGTGTTTGATATTTCTTTTCTTTAGCAGCAGCAGGTAGACACAGTCCATTTCATGATCGTCCTAACAGTAAGTAAATGAAATCACTGGCAGAAATATCAAGATGTGTTAAACATTTATGAGTTGTAATATTGTGTTGTAACTGTTAAACTAGCCTATAGTTTACTAAAAATGAAAATGATTAGTCTCAGCTAGCGGATCGACTGAGATTAATTTTGGTCATTATATTTTGGATTTGTATGTGATCCCTTGACTATGTTCCTTTCGTATTGTCTGTGTAAGCATTAATTAATAAAGATAAAACTGGGACAGCTGTCCAGTGTGACGCGGCTCATCTCGTTGGATTCGCCTCGCGGTGATGACGTCATCGCTCCCGCGCGCTTCACTGGGAGTTTTCTGAGGTGAGTAACGTTAGTTCGCTATTTCACGTAATTGTAAAATACACTTTACACCGTTTGTTTGAGCAACATCTTTACATAATCATATCTGAATTATTTTCATCAGGTTCGGTGCTCTTTATATGTGTCTGCTAACACTAATATTAAGAGAGTTATACATTTTAAATCGATCGTCATCATCAGTTGTCTGTCTCTCTTCACATAGAAAACGGTAAGATGTAGCGAATTACTTTGTTGTTATGAATGCAGCAAATAACATTAGAAATGTGTTCAGATTCATAAGGACAAATCACAATGTTTGATAAAGATGTGTTTCTATCAGCAAACACTCAGAATAAAGTGATGATCTGCTGCTGATCCTGAATGTCTTGTTTAATGAGTGTTTATAGTCTGAGACTCATCAATATTATCAGCTGATGAAAATCCTCTTTATTTCATGATAATAGATCCTGTTTTCACCTCATTCATTATACTGATGACTTCAGATCTGTTCATTGACACATTAAGATCATTTTATTGCTGTCAACAGACTTAAGCAAACAACATATGTTTATTCTTTATTTTTTTTATTCTTACATTGTTTATATTTGGTATCTTTTAATTGTATGTGTTTTTTCTATATTTCTCTGCCTGAATATTAATGAGAGAAAAGATTGATAATAATAAATAATGGATTTATTGATTATTATTATTTTATTTTATTTTTTTCAGCCTACAAGTACAAGGATCAAAGCATCAGGAAGAAGAGACAGAGTTTATTGAAGGACAGAGAGAACATGAGAGATCCAGAACCCTGCAGAATCAAACACACTGAAGAACAAACAGGTTGCTGTTTATTCTTCATCTTTTTATCAGAGAGGCTGAAGAACCATTAGGTTATAACACATTTCAGTTGTTTAGTGTCTGTAGAATGAAAAACATAAACCAATCATATATATACACACTACTCACAAAAGTTATGGATATTCGACCTTGGTGGAATTTATGGAAAATGTAAAGCGTTCAAGCTACAGTGATATTATATCATGAAAGTAGCGCATTTAAGTAGAAGCATGCAATGGTGATTTCTTCATCTCAAACTATTTATTAAAACTAAAGCTATCAACAGTGGTGGGAATACCACAACAAAAAGCTAATGTCTCAATAACTTGTCATGTGTCCTTGAGCATCAATTACAGCTTGACAACGGTGTCTCATATGCCCTTTTGCAATAGTGAGTCCAGTTCTGCAGAAACAGCTTGTCGGACAGAGAACGCGAGTCTCGCGTAACTTTTGTATCGGGGCAGGATCCGGTTTGACTGTGAGACTTATGGCGCAATACAGCATGCTATCTTGCATCAGGCCATGAGCCCTCTGTAGCATTAATGCCAGCAAATATTTCTTGAACATTTTCTGGCAAGTAACAAAAGGAATCGCAGGCTCTCGCTGCATGGCAGAAAAGGAGCAGGCGTAGCCATTCCATACGAAAACCATGTCGCCAATGTGTTGAGTCCTCTAGTACTCAGTAACTGCACAAGTAAATCCTCTTAATTTTTTATTCAACACATGCTACATTTTACAGGACAGGCTTCTTCTTAGATAATACTGAGTAGCACCTGTACACTTAAGCAATAAACTACAAAACACCACATATGCTAGCCTATCGATGACAGTCAAGCGTGTAGCCTCTCAAAGTATCTGTATTGCAATTTTTTACTTTTATTTCAGACCAGATGGTGGAGAATGAGGGAGTGAAGAGCAGAAACATCATCATGCCACAACGAGAGAAAAACTAGCTCACAGACCAAAAGAGTTTCTTTACTGAAAGAAGAGACAAGAAAAGATTCACCTGCACTCAGTGTGGAAAGAGTTTCACATACAAACACAATCTCAGTGTTCACATGAGGATCCACACTGGAGAGAAACCGTTCACATGTGATCAGTGCGGAAGAGATTCACACAAAGTAACCCTTCAGGACACATGATCCATCCACACTGGAGAAACTGCATGAATGTGATCAGTGTGGAAAAACATTTTCATGGGCTTCAGTCCTGAAGGAGCACATGAAAGTTCATTCAAAGGAGAAACCACATTCATGTTCCTCATGTGGCAAGAGTTTTTCACGGCTGACAATTTAAAAGTTCATCAGAAGAGACACACTGGTGTGAGAAGATCACATGTGCTTTGAGTGTGAGAAGACTTTTACTACTGGTTGAACAACTGAAGCTGCACAAGAGGATCCACACACTGGAGAGAAACCTTACATGTGTTCACACTGTGAAAGAATTCATTCAGTCAGCACATCTGAAAAGACATGAGAGGATCCACACGGAGAGAAACCGATATCACTGCACTGCATGTGGGACGAGTTTCCGTCATTCATCAACTTTTGTAAGCATATGAAAAACAAACACAGTAAGTAGATCATAGATCCAGCACTTTTAAGTCTTAGGTTTCAACCTCGCCAAAGCGTGGCACTCTAATGCATTGAGTAATAAAATCTGTCCTAACCAGCGCAGGGACAGAAAAGAAACAACTTCTAATGTTTTCACTGTAAATAAAGTTCAGATCAACAGTTTCATCTGTGAGATCAGATCAACTCAAAGATGGACAAGATCTGATAGTTTCACTGTATAACATAACACTATTACAGGTTTCATTTATGTTCAGTTCTCTTATAATGCACATGTATCAATTTTTTAAAGTTTAAGCTTTTATGAAAGAAAGAAGATTTTAAGTTCAAACTGTTGTTCAGAATGCATTCTTTTTAACTTTTTTTATTCTTCCACTTATAGTGTAGTTAGAAAATGCAGATGTCAAATATATTGCTGTAACTTTGCTGTTGGCGTTTCTTCAGTTTTATTTTCAGGAGATAATTTGGTTTTCTTGTAAGTCCATAAAATCTGTATGGTTTGTTTCCACTTTTACTCATGTTTTGTTGTCTGCTGATTTGAATTGTGTAATTTTGGTTACATTTAAAAGCCATATTAGCTAAATTTTGTGGTTTCTTTCTAAACTTTTCACATCATCCAGCAGATAAACTGTAAAAGCCGGACTAATGTAGCTGGCTGGTTATGGAAGCAATCATCTAGTGATTATTATCACCAAAGAGGGCACTGCCAGCTTCACTGATTACATTACATGATTACATTTTTGTATTGTGGATTAAGTAAAGTAATAATTTTGTTATATTATGCTCCGTTTGCTAGTTGCAGTATTTACTATTTACTGTTTCATTGTGTGAGTTTTGCTGAACTGTATTTAAACTAGGGTCAGTTTGACCCACAAACATCGCTCATAATTATTATGAATTGTAATATTAGTATATGGAAGTTGAAACCCACAACAATTAAAACAAAAACATACAAAAATATATTGTCCTTGTATTTTAATTTATAGATAATCACAAGTGAGACTTCAATGATATTTTTCGAACTTACGAATGACTGCAGCAACCGTTACCCTGGTGATGGCGTCATTTAGTCGGCGCAACGCTTTGTTCGTCTTCTGTGAGTTGTGCAGTTAAGATATTTCTGTATTTACACATCCATAAAGGAGTTTAGAGGTACAGTTTGTTTAAACAACCTCATACGATGTCATTTCTGAATTGTTTCTACCAGACACAGCATTTGTCTTTTCGGCGTCTGCAGACTGATTTAGTTCACAGACATCGGACAAATGTTGAAGTTCAGCTGGCATCTCGGATTTGTTGACTGGAACAAGTAGCCTATGATCTGATCTTTGGCAGCTGGGATTTCTTGACTAGAAGATTTCTTGCAAAGAGGGACAACAACTGTAAGATATAATTCTTCTTTCTTTTATGATTTTTGGTAGGCCTACACCTGATTTACTGATATGTTAAAACCAAAGTCTTTAGTTTTTGTTTATCTTTAGTTAGCTCACTATCAGACAGTTGTAGCCAGGGCTTGACATTAACTTTTTGGACACCAGCCACTATGTCTAGTGGTTTTCTAAATTTACTAGCCACTCGGCATTTTCACTGCCATAATATTGTTTTGGGAAATTATGTTTTATATGACTTAATACTACATACAAAACTTTTTTAAAATTGATTTCCATATAATTTTTGACCTATTTAAAGGGCATTTTCCCTAACCGTATTAAATGCATGCATCATCTTTTATGTCAAATTCTTACATTTTGTTAATAATTTCACTTAATATAATAAGACACTATGGGCTTTTTCCAGTCCAATTAAATGTAAATTAAAGTGTCAACAAAACTGATCTTTCCACTGCAGAGGAAACAGAAGGTACTGATAGCATTCAAATGCATTTACAGACAGTTCAGTGTAGCTAAAATATAGCACAAATCAAGGGCTTAGGTTTGCTTTTGACATTGGTGGGGACATAAACCCAAGTAACCAGGTTCATGTCACCTAAAGTCTTCATTTATAGCTTATGTTTGCCAACATATTCATAACTAAAGAGTTTTTTTTATTGTTTTTGTTAATAGTATGTTTAATGGACAATAATTACACAATTTTATTTTGTGAACCAACAACATCAGCATCAGAGTGCTGGGTACATGAAAAAATACTATAGTAATTTATAGTAAATACTGTAGTATTTTTTGAACCATACTATAGTAAAGTGTATTATACTGTATATATTACAGTATTTACAACACTCCATAATGAATGCTACAGCATACTGTAGTATTAACTATAGAGAACTGATAAACTAATAAATACTGTAGTATACTTTAGTTTTACTACAGTGAACTGTAGTGTATTGTAGTATAATATAAAATATAAACTTAGTACAGTATTGGGAAAAGTAGGCTAATTTGTCACGCATCACTTTATTTTAATATTAATCGACTTGGACCCAAGATGTTTCTGAAAGAATATTCTGCTGCTGCTTTAGTACTGAACACAACTATCATGCATCTGATGGACAGATAAACCTGCGTTCTTATTTAAGTGTTGTTTTTTTTTTTATTGGGATATTTAAGCATATTTATTTATTTATAAATATTTAACAGTTTGATTTGTACATTCAGTTACATTATATATATATATTTAAGCATATTTATTTATTTATAAATATTTAACAGTTTGATTTGTACATTCAGTTACATTCAGTACATCAGAATATATATATATATATATATATATATATATATATATATATATATATATACACACACACCAAATATAAAATGTTGGACAAAATGCAAAGATAAGCTACTATGAAAGTAAACCACCAGTAGGTGGCAGCAAGCAACAAGTGTATTAATTAATGAATAATTGAAGCTTGCCTTCAAACGATTTGTTCAGATGGCTGATTCAAGAATGAACAAGTGCCTGTCTTTATGAATGGACCACTGAATCATTGACTCAAATTATTCAAAATTCAAAAATGTGAATCATTCAGTACGAAACACTGCTGTGTGTTGCTGAGAGAAGCGCACTATCCTGCTGTGATCTTTGTTTGGAACTATTTTCATTAACCAAATCGAGCAAAACAGTCAACCTTGACAGTATATCCTTTCAATAGATTCAAATTCAAATATTGAACTAATATATATATTAACTAGGCTACTTGTTTTAATTCTTGTATAATTCAAATTTTCAATCGTGGTTTTCAGGGAAAACTTAACAGGGTTTGTTTCATTTTCCTTTACTGCGCCTCTGATATGCACGCTTTCACCTGCCTTCCGTAGAGATCTGCTTGCAGGGATTTAAAAAGCGGTCATTCCATTTTACTGGCTAAGTGGACTGCTTGCTTATCAATCTCTTTATTAAATATGATTTTGGAGGGATTTGATTTGCCTGAAGAGAACAAGTTGTTAAGCGAGTTTTTGTTTACGGATCAAAGAAGAATGTCCGCTGTACAAACTGTAGGCCTACACTTCAGCTGCAAGAAATTAATGTAATGATATTCTACTTTAAGTCAAGTTATTTATTTATTAAATATATAAATATATTTTATAAACCAAACATTGTGTTGAACTCATTTTTATTTGGTGCTGAAGAAATCTGGCGACCCAAAATTGTTAGCTGGGAAGTTTGTTGATTTAACCTTTCCAACAAGTATATCACTGATAAGACCATTAATAGTGGATCATGTATTGAGTGACTAACAACTTACATCTTACATTATTTCCTCAGATATGCATACATGTTCTGAAACTGACAAAAAAAAATATATATATAAAGTAGCCTAAATAAAAATGAATCTTGCTGCATCTTGTGACACTTTGAACACTGACTGTTTTCTTTAAATAAAGCCATTTATCCTGTCTTAATCTGGACTTGAACTGACTTTTCAAAATGTAAATGACTTTTACTATAAAACATATGAACTCAGTAACTGAGGTATTAATGGCACATCTGCCCATCCTTCAGTGAAGCTCCTCCCTCATCAGTTCACCAAACATTAAGAAGTAAAGTCTCAAATGAGAAATATACAGAATAGTATATAAATATATATATAATAGTATATTTTTCAGTTCACATTAAGAGGAGCATCCAGCAGTTCCAGCAGGACATACAGAAGATCAGGTCACAGCTGTATTCCTACTTTTGCATTTGTTATTATTATTATAATTATTACTCATACATTTTGTTCCTCCTCCTTTGCAGAAATTCTCTCCATTCCCTGGTTGACCGAAGCAGTGAAGGTGGTTCTCAACCGAAGAGCGGCGGTCATCAGTCCAGAGGTCCATGAGCGGATGCAGCAGAGCTAAGTTTTATTGCAGTCCATGTTAATCTGCAGGATTTCATAAAAGCTATCAGAGGAAACTATCAGAAAGAAAAGTTCAACTGCATTGATTCATTTACCCTCCACGGGCACTTGTAAATGTCTTCTATGTCTTTGATGATTTTATAATATTTTTGCTTAAATATTATAGTAAAGAGTAGATCCTAAGTTAAACACACATCTAAATAATATAAATATATAATAATAATACAAAATTTCTCCCTGCAGGGTGGTCACAGAGTCATTAAAAGTGGTAAATGTAACTTGTTTATATCTGTAGACAGCTGTGATATATGTATGTGGGATTAATGGGAAGAGTATATCTTACGGTTACTGAAATATTTAAGAAAACATATTGTAAAGTCATCAAAGGCATGAAAGACAATTTTTTTTTTTTTTACAATATAGCCAAAAGTGTCAATAATAAGGGTGCAAGCACAATGACTTTTGTAGATGATACAGTTATTCAATGGCCATGTCTCTTTTCAAATAAGAATCTTTAGGTGTCTCGTTTTAGAAATATTATTCCATTTAATACATTAAAATTGATCAAATTTTATATTCACTTTCCTTCAATTGGCCATATATTCAGTCATAGTTGGCGACATATGTTTTCAATATCATTAGGATGTAAAAATATTAATGATAGTATGTATTCTTGAGAACGGTTTACCATTTTCACAGTCTTTAAATTGTGATCTAAAAGAATTTGTTGTGTGATTTCCTCTAGTGGACAACATTAGTATCACAGCCTTCATCTCTGTTAGCTCCTGAGCAGCAGAAATTCATGAAACTTGACTTATTTACTCAGAATGTCTTGTCCATGTGTTTGAATTTCTGAGAAATTATGGATCAAACACTGAAACTGATCTCCCTTTATAACTTATAACTGGTCATTTTTAATTGTTGCAGCTGAAATCATCACTACATAATGTTTGTTTTCATCCTTCACTCTGTAGGTCTGTGATACCATACTCTCACACACCATGGAACAGTTCTCCTTCACAAACACCTTGTTAGTGCCACTGTGCTTCAAGAAGACAGGTTTGAACAGTACACAGTGGTGTTTCCTGAAGATGCACTGAGCAGGACTTTGAAGGTCTATCCAGTGCTCAGTGGGAGTAAGCTGAAGACAGAGCTTAGTCTCATCTACTGCAAGGAAGAGTTCAGAAGCTGTGGTGGTGCTGTGGACCTTCTCCAGCTGTTTATGGAGAACAATCTTGAGGAAGTCTTTTCAGAGACTGTCACTCTCCTCAAGATCCTCATCAGCACACCCATGACCACAGCAGAAGTGATCTGAGAGCTGCTTCTCAACCTTGAAAGAATGAAGACTTCTCTGAGAAACAGCAGCACCCAGGAGAGGCTGAATGCATTGTTCATGCTGTCACTGGAGAAGAGACTGGGACTGAGATGACTGATTTCAACCAGAAAGAACACCAGGGAGAAATCTGCAAGCCAGAAAAAAGGAGAGCAAAATATATTTTAAAATAGTGCTCCTGGCCAGTGATTAGGCAACTTCATAGTGTGTGTGTGTGTGTGTGTGTGTGTGTGTGTGTTGAATGATTACCTTGATTACTTAACTCATACTGATAATACTACTATAAAACTGATACTTATAATAAAACTACTGCTGATAATAAACCCACACTGAACTCAAATTCACCGATTCATGGTACATTTATTGCATTCTTTAACAGTTTTCTTTAACATTTTTAATTTTCTATCTAGCAGTAATGATACATGATCACCTGATAAATGGCTATTTACAGTCCTACATTACTAACAGTTTAATTTTTCAGTTTGTTTGCCACCCAAAAGTTTTTTAGCACCAGCCGTCACTGATTCACATGTTATAGAAACAAAAATGATGGTGTATGAAATGTATTTTTATAATCATTTATAATATTCAGGAAAAAGTCGGTGTAATGAGGGGCAGAAACTGAAAAGAAGAGGTTTTGTTCACTATTAGAATAGGACACACTGGACTGAATCAGACACTGTTCAAAACAGACAAACATCAACAGGTTTGTGTGAACACTGTGAGGTAACAGAGTCAGTGTTACGTGTGTTATTGTTATTGTTATTTTTTATAATCATTTATAATATTCAGGAGAGTCAGTGTTGCGTGTGTTATTGGAGTGTAGGAAATATGAGGAGGAAAGAAGGGAAATGATTCAAATGATAAAGAAAGACAATGTAAATGTTAATGTTCAGAAGCTTTTAGGAGGAAGTACTTGTAATGTGGTCAAACATCTCATGATTTACCTAAAAATACAGGATTGATGGAAACCAAGACAGGGGATCATAGTCGGATTAATGACACTGGGACATTTGATCATCATAATTTGGTTAAGTCTGTTTTTTTTAAGGTTTTTCATTTCTAGTTTGTTTTGACTGGTTGTTATGGTTTATTTTGTCCTACAAGAAAAATCCTGATCCATACTTTATTCCAGTTGGTGGCGGTAATGCACCGAACAGTTAGGTTGCCACCGCCAATAAACACCGAAGAAGAGCCGATGACGTCACCACTGCGCGCGCGCTTCAGTAGCTGTGTCCCAAAGTTGAGTGTGCACACTTCGAAGGCCACGGACTTCGAAGACCAGACCTCCGAAGTGCACGAAGGGTCCTCCGAAGTGCGTGAGATGCTCCGCCTTCACAGGATTTCCTAATTCCGTCACCAGGTGTTTCCGATTAGCGCTCTGTCGCATAGCAACGGTGTGAGATTAGAGCTGACGAGAGGACAGTCCTGGCAGGACAGGTGGAGCCAGAACTGCTCGTTTTGTTTTGATGATTTACTCATAATGGAGGAGACGGTGATGAACCTCAGGCTTAGCCAAGACCGAGGCCAGGTAAACTACACTGGTTTGCTGCGATCTTCGTCGGATTACAACTTTAAATGCTTGGAGCTTACTTGAATAATGTAATGATACATATGAAAAACTACAAAATACACACATAGCAGTTCAAATGCTGACTGATATCTTACAAAGGTGCGATTTTATGTAGTTTATTGTCCTGACCATATGTAGACAGGTTTGCAACCCGTATTTTTTAGGCAGTTAACCATAAAAATAAAACTGTATTAAAAAAAATAATAATAGAGCATAGTACAGCTTAATGTCCAGCAACTTTAAATTTAATACTCTTGAACATATTTAGAAGTAAACTGCAACATACACAGAAGTGCAGCAGTAATATTAATGTAAAACCATCCTGACAAATTCTTTTTCCAGACAATACTGCACATACCTTTACTTTTACTCTCTATACCTGAAGTATATTAGAGTATGCAAGATAATACTTTTACTTAAAGGATAGTTCAGCCAAAATGAAAATCCTGTAATCATTTACTCACCCTTCAGTTGCTCCAGGTTTGTAATTTATATTTTTGGGTGAACTATCCCTTCACTAAAGTTTTAAATATGAGTAGTAGTTTTTCCCCAATATGGTATTGGTAGTTACTAAAAGTAGTTTACTAAAGTATCTCAATATTTCTTGTACTAATTATGTTTTCATAGCTCTAAACAATTTCTCTTTTCCTTCTTTCCCTAAATCATTAATGGTTTTGTTCTGAGCAGGGAGACCCTGACTGTGCTGCTGGATCTACTGGGAAGTGAAGGGCAACAGTGATGGTGTGCCACGCATCCAGACCCTGGTGTTTCTCTTCTCTCTGCCAGCGTACATCATACAGATGGTCTCCAGAGTGTTTGACATGTGCCTCGCTCCACTGTCACCACACTGTCCTCGAGTCTCTGAGGAGGTGCTGGACATTCACCAAGAGATTGACCTCCTGAAGACCCCAGAACACATGGAGGCAGGGCGGGCTCAAACTGATGATGTTTTCTGATGTTAAACCTAAACTGTTGTAAATGGTTGTAAAAGTACTTTCTATTATGTATTGAACAATTTGTTTTAATGTGTAAAAAAGTATTTACAGGACAAACAAATAAACATATAAAAGAATGTTTTGTGAAAAAATTATAAGCTACATTAAAAAAAATAACAATGTACATAAGCAGTTTTCTTTTATTTACACATGTGAATATGCAAAACAAAAATACAAAATGTACAGAAAGTACTCAGGCTTATTCTGCAATAAATTACACACACAAAATGAATAATGTATACAATTTATGCATTTCATTTTTAACTTAATCACAAAAATAAACTACAGAAATTAGGTTGTTTCATTGACAATATAACATTTAAAAATACATTTCAAAACTGTAATGTACTCATTTTTTCCCCACTGTTTTCTCTTGGCTAATGAAGAATGTATTTGTTTGAGTTTGATGTCCTCTCTGTCCACTCAGCTCCCTCACCTGTCTCAGGACACTTCACAAATAAACCATGCCTGTTAACAACAAAACACATGCTCACTTTCTCCAGAATAGTATTAAAACAAAAGAAAATGGAAACACTTATGAAAAAGACAGGTTTCGATCTTAACATTAGAAAATATGACACAGCAGGACAGAGCGGCCAAGCCACTAAGCGAGCTTTGAATTGCAAGGGCCCGTGACAGCAGAGGGCCCCTAGAGTCACTGCTAGCTAGTGGGTGAAAAAATCATACATCAAAAGTAACATAAAATAAATAAATAAAAGAAATGGGCCTACAGCTCTTTATCAGGCATCATAATAAGCACAGTTGTTATTTATTTAGTTCTTTATTATGGCGAGTTCCCAGCGAATCTTGACCCTGACTGACCCCTATGATGTCACTGTCACCTGGTCAGTGTCTGTCAGTCAGTTACTCGGCGTCGGCGATGTCTGACAAGAAAGCGAAATATCTTTCTGGCCATGAAAACGACAAAAGAAGAGGCTGGAAGAGAGAAGAAGCAAGAAGATAAAGGTAGTAAACCTGTAGGCTTAATTTTCCGATACCTGTATGGATAATCTGCAGTCTAAAAGTCTTATATTGGGATGCAAACACTTAGGGGAGGTGTTGTGAGGTTTTGCTTGTGTTCTCCGACTTTGCATGGAGCGTGCAGCAAAAACCTCCACACACACACCTGTCGGTGATTGGTTGGAACACTATTTGTTTTGGTTTTGAGTGGTTGGTGAAACCAATTGTTTTTGTGTGCAGATCTCAGAGCCTAGGCTGCCTACAGAGAGCCAGCGTTTTTGCGGCATGCTTATGGGGGGCAGCTAGCGGATCGTTAGGAAAGATTAGATGAATGTGATCATTTATATTTGGGCCTTTTTGGGCCTGAAATCGCTGATACATCCTTTAATTCAATTTTTGTTTTTTAGCAAATTACTTTTTTCCAAGGAGACCACGTATGCATGTGTGCACACACAAATACACAAGTTTGGATTTTAATAGTTCTATTGAAATGTTACCTAATTCTTATTATTGTTACTATTAATCTTGTTTGTGGTGTTTTAGATGTTATTGTTAATTTTGTTTATTTGAAAATTTATTTTATTTTATTTAAATTATTTATTTTATATAATATTTTATTTAAATGTTATTCTATTTGCTCTATTTCATTTAAATTATATATAGGCTGTTGTTTGTGCCTCTTAAACTCTGGTGTCAATTAAAAATGTTTCTTTGATGGTCAGTGAAAATCACTTTATCAGTCTCTTTTATTCAGCAAGTTCATCAGTGTGTGTTCATTGCACTGCACTGCCATTCAGCTCAGTGGTATCATAATTTTCCTGTTAGACATCAAACATGGAACTCAACTCAAGAACTCAAGGTCTTTTATTGTCATTCTGTACATGTTGCGCATAAGAACGAAATACTTACTCAGGACCAGCAGCGTAAAAAGATAATTAAAATACAGCATACATAGAATAATTAAAACATAATTTAACAGACTAAAAATTTAAAAATAACATAGTAGATATAATATGTACAGTATAGTCATAAGGTAGTCATTGCTTTTCTTTAGGCCTTACTTAAAACAGTCAAAGAGGCCTCCAACCAAATTTGCTTAGGGCCCCAAAGGTCTAGGGCGCTCTGCAGCAGGACATGCATACAAAATACTGAAGTGCTTAAGTTTGGTTAAAACATTTGTAGACATCTCTTGCATGACAGCTCTTCAAAAAACACAACAAAGGGAAAGACCATTGCCTTATATAGTGGCTGTCTTATTGTTTGTGGGCTTTATGTTAAAAAAACCTGGCTTTAAACACTTTAGCTAGGTATTTGAGTAAATGAAAACACAATACTTACATTTCAATGTGAAGTCCTCCACAGAACTCTCACCTGCCTCTGAATATAAACACCTTCGTCCGATGCACGCAAGTGATTCTGGGATATAGAAGGGTGCGAAGTGTCCATAAGATGTACACTTCATTTTCATGGGAAATGAAGGCGCATTTGAAGTCGCTTTTGAAACTCGTCAGTCTTCGTCGCGCCGCGGTGACGCATTCGCACTTCGGAGTCTATGCACTCAGGGGCAAGGAAGTCGACCGGAAGTTGAAGTCGGCCGCGTGCCGCCATCTTGTAGCAGAACTTCACTTGCGTTAGCATCCCATTGACTCCCATTCATTTTTGCGTCACTTTGACAGCGAATAACTTTACATCTGAGGCGTTTAAAGACTCCATTTGTCCATTATTTATTTCTAAAGATACACGACAATGCATTACCTTCTATGTTACATTATGGCCCCGTAGAAACAGTTTTTGTAAAATAGGCTAACGATTGCGTCATAACCACTCGACTCTCTGTCGCACAGTAGAGAAATTACCGTACAGACAGGAGGAGAAGCTCGCAGGCAATCGGGAGACGTCAAGAGATATGGCGTACTGGCGTTACATTTTAAAATACTATACAAAATAATTAATCAGAATACTTACTCCTGCTCACTCACGCCAAAGAACTCCCGCTCAAGCTCGCCGTCTCTGCAAGATTAACGATGGCAGTTTGCACGCACAGCTACTAGAAGGTTTACATCTGTCAGACAGGTTGCTGACGTCATCAAGCTTAGTTTGAGTCTGCGCGTCAGAAACGGAAGTTCTAAAAATCGCTAAAACGGGCTTCACTTGTCTCAATTGAGTTCCAATGGGGTCGCTGTGTCCATTTCTTTTACTGTCTATGTATGCACTTCAGTTTGGGACACAGCTAGTGTGGCGGTTTTCTGAGGTGAATAGTTCGTTATTTTCACGCAATTGTAAAATATTCTCTACACCTTTTGTTTAAGCAACACTTTTACACAATCATATCTGCATTATTTTCATCAGGCTCGTGCTGTGTGTGTGTGTGTGTGTCTGCTAACACTTATATTTAAAGAGTTTTATCATTTCAATCATCATCAGTTAACAATGTTTTCTCCTCTTCACATAGAAATAGGTAAGATGTTGGAAATACTCTGACGTTATGAATGTGGTATATAACATTAGAAATGTTACGTGTGTTAGCAGGGTTTACATAAACCATAATACATCTTAAAGACTATTAAATGAATTTAATATGAAACAGGAAAATGTTCTGAGAGAATTGCAGATGAGCAAATCAACATGAACAGACATCTGAGTGAGAGATTGTGTGTGCTATTATGTAGAGTTCACTGTCTACATCTGAGGAACGTGTGTTGGATAAAAGTGAGTGAACACAACATGTAAATGTAGTATATCACAGATAAATCACAGAGGAGACTGACTCTTGTCTGGATTTTACAGGAACACATGAGACACAGGTGTGTTTATCTGCTGCAGAGACACTGATGAAGAAATCACTGCCATCACAGACTCAGTGAGGACAGTCATCCATAAAACATCTTTTACATCTTAACTTGTAGTTTATTTTAATTATTGTCATTTCAACGGCACTTTTCTGATTTTTGATTGCTGTTCATTTGATGCAGATCTTTTGTGGTGGAGCAGGTGAAGAAAAAAACCGAAACCAAAATATAAAGTAAGATCATTCTGTTACTTCTAATACAGAAATGAAATGACACTGTGCTGTTAAAATGACTGCTTTTGTTTTGTGATTGCACCTCTTTGCAGGATCTGAACGTGTGCAGACTGCTGTGTGCACTGAAGATGAAGAAGACCACAGCAGCATCCTGGAAATGATCATGTGTCATGAATGAAAGCGCTCCATCACTGCATCTGACCTTGTTTTCTCATCAGGAACAGATGCTGCTGTGGTGTCTTCATCTTCAGTGACCCAGAGCAGTGAGAGCAAATAGAGAAAGACCAAAGACACTGAGGATGTGATTTTGGTCAGGCTTGTTCTGCTGGTTTCTGTTCATCAGTCAATAAAACCTGAGTTTCAGAAGCTTCAAAAGCATCATCAAATAATATCATGAAGAATCTGAAAGTCAGGCTCCACTGACTGATACTGTATGAACACAAACCAGCAGGAGAAACTTGACCGAAATCACCTTTGTGTTCAGAAAACACACACACACACACACACACACACACACACAAGGATTGAACAGAATGGAGGTGAGTAAATAATGACTGAATTTATATGTTTAGATGAACTAACCCTTTAAAGCCCCAAATAGAAACTGTATGAAATATATGCATGCATTAATATTATAGTAGAACCTGAAGAAAAAAACTTTAAGAAATAAGCAGCTTTATTGAGCTTGTGTCCAAGACACAAAAAGCATTTACAAAAATCAGATTTACATGTATTAATTTGTCAGACACTTTTATCTGAAGTGACTTACAGTGCTCTTATTACAGGGACCTCAATCCCTCTGGAGCCACCTGGAGTAAAGACAGCTCGGGAGATTGATCCAGCAACCTTCTGCTGACCAGTCCACTTCACTACACCACACAAGTAATGAAGCTATATCAAATTAGCATGCAATTGTTAAAATCTGAAATTACATTTAGCAATAAATAGAATGCTGACAGCATGAGATATAAAGCGTTCACTCTGTCTAAGTGTTTCTCAAGGTAGTGGTGTTTATGGAGAGCAGCACAGATGTTTGGAGCAGACACAGCAGCAGTCAGATTGTCCCGCATGTGTTCTTCTGCTCTTGTTCAGGGTTGTGTGGTTCAGGGCGTCATCGGGGTCTTCCTCATCCTCTCTGTGCACTCAGACAAGGACTCAATGTCCCTCTCTCGTCATGATCAGATTCAGTCTGACTGCAGCAGTGAGGGGCGTGATGGACGGATGTGGGTTCACCGCCTGTAAACTTTCAAAAACAAGTCAAGTCAAGTCACTTTTATTGTCACATCACCACAGCACATGTGCCTTGGTGAGTGAAATTCTTGGGAGCGTGCTCAGAAATTGCAGAAACAGTTAACATATAACCATACAGACTTCAACAGGTGAAAATATGCAATATGCACATACATATAGTCAGTAACACAGTGTACTATTAGACATACTTACAGTTACCACTACACATTATACACCACACAGAATGTACACATTCTACATTATGTAGACATATATACATGAAAATATGCTAAGGTGCAACAGAGTGTCGTGGGCTGGATACAGAATGTTATTGATATGGATTGGATGGTATCCAGTGGTAGCAGGTAGATTATTGTATTAAATAGTTTGGTGTTGAACTGTTAAAGTTAAAATTAAAGTGCTGTGTGTGGCATACCATATTGTGGAGTATGCTGTAGGGTGTATTAGTTCAGACTGTTCATAAGTCTGATAGCCTGAGGGAAAAGCTATCCCTCAGTCGGCTGAGTGCGGATCGCATACTGCGGAGACGTCTTCCTGAGGGCAGCAGAGAGAGCAGTCTGTGGGCGGATGGCTGGAGTCACTGATGATCCTCCGGGATTTCCTTATACACGCCTGGTGTAGATGTCCTGGAGGGAGGGAAGCTCACCTCCAACAATGTGGCTGGCAGTTCGCGACCCTTTTCAGAGCTTTGCGGTTGCCAGCGGTGCTGTTTCCAAACCAGGCAGTGATGCAGCCCGTCAGGATGCTCTCTATAGTGCAGATGTAGAATGATCTGAGGATGCTGGGGCTCATTCCAAACTTCCTCAGCCGTCTCAGGAAGAAGAGCGTGATGTGCCTTCTTCAACACTGCATCAGTGTGTGTAGACCAGGTGAGATCTTCACTGATGTTTACACCGAGGAACTTGAAGCTGCTAACCCGCTCCACAGGTGTCTTGTCGATGGTGATGGGTGTGTGTTCTCTGCTCTGTCTCCTGAAATCCACCACCAGCTCCTTGGTCTTGTCGATGTTGAGTGAGAGGTGGTTCTCCTGACACCATTTAGTCAGGGTGCTCACCTCCTCTCTGTAGACCGTCTCATCGTTCGGTGATCAGGCCTATCATCGTTGTGTCATCAGCAATTTGATGATGACGTTGGAGCTTGTGTGGCTGTACAGTCATGTGTGTACAGGGAGTACAGGAGCGGGCTGAGGACACAGCCCTGAGGAGCACCAGTGTTGAGGGTCAGCGGGATGAAGTATTGTTGCCCATTCTGACCACCTGACTTCTGCCTGTTAGGAAGTCCAGGATCCAGATGCACAGAGATCTGTTTAGTCCCAGAGTCTGGAGCTTCGCAACAAGTGTGGCAGGCACTATGGTGTTAAATGCTGAGCTGTAGTCCACAAACAGCATTCTCACGTAGGGTGTTCTTATTTTCCAGGTGGGAGAGAGCAGTGTGTAGGGTGAAAGCAATAGCATCGTCTGTAGAACGGTTGCTACGATATGCAAATTGTAGTGGATCCAGTGAGACAAGCAGCACAGAGCAGATGTAGTCTCTGACGAGTCTCTCAAAACACTTTCTGAAGATGGGTGTGAGAGCAACGGGCCTCCAGTCATTCAAGCATGTGATTTTATTTTTCTTTGGTATGGGCACAATGGTGGATTTTTGAAGCCGCAGGGAACCACAGACAGACAGCAGGGAACTACACTTACTTTTCCACTGGTGGCACTTGTGCTACTAACTTTTCAGTTACTGCTAAAACATGATTTGGTCGCACAAATTATTTATAATAATTACTGGATAATAATGAACAATAATGAAACTGTATTGCATACAGATGTGCTTTGTTTTACTTGCCATCTTTTAAACCACATGCCTTGTTCTATTTCTTACAGTACACACAGTGCATTGCTCGCCTTGTAGCTGGTGTTAGAGGGGCCCTGTGCAGGGGTACAGTGGGCCCTGTTTAAAATGGTTTAATTTGTACTGTATGTTCATTCTATTTATTTATTTGTGCTATTTACACAATGTTTACATTTAAGTTTGTTTTGTTAATTTAAAATAGCACTGCATAGTCTTCACTGTAAAATAAAATACACAATCAAACCAAAATGTATTCAGACACCTTCAACATTTCTCACATTATCACAGTTTATTTGCTATAGTTTAGAAATTGGTAATACAATATGACAATAACTCAGAGTTAAACTGTGTCAGAACAAATTCCTCTTGATAATGTCGGATAACTTTGATAAAAGGTATGTAATGGAATCAACCAAAACTTCAGGTAACTGTCAGTAAGACAATATTTACACAACTATCAATACTTTGTTGAACAGTTACCAAGCAAGCAATGCTTAATTTGGTTCAGTCTGTGGTGTGAAAAGGTTGCATTAGCAATTAAAGAAAGAAACACTTAAGCAAAACATGGTCAGGTGCCTATTTTTTTTTAATCAATTTCATTGGTAGTCTACAGTATGAATAATTTTTGGGTATAATATTTCACAGATCACTGTATTTTGCCATACTCACTTACATAAATGAACTAGTGCCCTGCACCCACTAGTAAAACAATATAATCAATTCTTTCTGATTTTGGATTGACTTTGGATAAATTCTTGTTAAACCTAGTAATTCAGTCAAGAGCAGTGAGTGATTTACTTTCATTTTCATACATTAAAGACTCTGACAGCAGAGCTAGTAAATTAGGCGCGGTCACCTTAAGAGACAAACGCATCTATTATAATGATACACATCCGATTTTTTGCAACTCTTTACTTTCACTTAAGACATAACCACAGACTTTTTCGAGCACACTTTCCAAGACGGTATTTCGACATATTTTGTATGTATTTGTTGTCGGTACATAAGCAAGAAGACTTTGAGACGCGTCTCTGCATGCTCCCTGAACACCAGAACACCGCGGTGCTGAATTGAGCTCTTTCGCTTTTCGCTCTTTTTTTCTCGGTTTATTTAAACTGCGATTTGTATTTGTTCGTTCAGGTGCAGGAGGATGCGAACGTCCTGAAGGAGAGCTCGGTTCAGTGTTGCTGTTCGCGAGACGCGGCTCTCTCGTGCGCACCGAACACAGCGCGAGTAACCAGCTGCTCAGTTCAGCTTTCCCGCATCGCGGGCTGAAGCCAACTTATGTTGAATGCTCGAGCACGTTATAAAACGTATTCTTAAAATACACATTTCTGTTTTAATAAATGCTCATATTAAATCATAGCATAACACATAAGTAGGTACAAAACAATCAGTGATACATTTGCGACCCCATAAAAATTTGGGGCGCAATGGCATTTCAAAAGGTCGCATATGCGACCATTTTGATCGCAGTGTAGTTCCCTGGACAGAGGGAGAGGTTGAAAATGTCTGTGAAAACACTGGCTAGT